>JBBMKE010243666.1:0-14357 GCA_037834125.1 Lippia alba | reverse complement strand
AAAATAAACCATTTAATTCAATAAATTACAAGATTAATCAAGCTTATGAGGGATTAAAAAGATAGCAAAATAGGCAATAAATTACCAAGTTATGCAAAGTATCAAAATTGGTAAACACTTTTTTATCGGGGACAATTATTCGAACCGTTCGAATTCCTTTGACTATTTGTGGCTGTGTGTGTTTAAAAAAAACTCAAGAATTATCTTGCATTAGGTTTGTGATTTAAAATTTCAACGCAAAATTCCTCGTTTTCAACTAATTAAAAATAAAAAAAGGAAAAAAAGTAAACAATGTTAAAATTAACACAATCAATCTCAAATGTGTAAGAGTCAAATAGAACTGTTTCAACTTCATGAACTGAAGACACTTGCAGCATACATGCACTGCATAAGACACTTACAGCATACGTGCACTGCATAAGACAGTACAATTATTCAACAAGTAGACAATAACACAACTTAGACCAAAAAAAAAAGACAATAACACAACGGCATGCAGTTATTATTGATTTCTTCTCTGATCTCTTTTGTAAATTTATGCAATCAATTTGAGCATGCTAATGTATGCAGATAATCCTACAATCCTGTTGGTAGTCTCCGTTGGATGGTAACTATCATAGAAAGCGTGCAACCGCCTCGAAATTGAAGGGCATGGCTCTTGTCTCGCTGCGCACTGCCCCGTGAGAATCGACACTTCGCAGCATGGTGTAGTCAGGAAGTTTAAATCTGATTAAAGTAGAGACGTCACTAAATCATATAACTAAATATATGTGATTCAACTTTGTCTTGTAGATTAAAGTAGAGATATCATTAAATCATATAACTAAATATATATACCTGACTAACTTTGTTTTGTACATAGAATTTATAAAAATTATAAATTTACCCACCTTTATGTTCTTCCAATGTGTATACTTTTCTCTTTTTTTGGGTGATAATTCAATCTGCATGCTTGTGATATTCTAACATTGCTATTTCTTATTGAAGAGTCCTATATATCTTCATAATTTCTATCCATACATATTACATACATATAATTAAAGTGTCAGATAAAATTACATATAAAATGAATTTCATAATAATTATTACAAATAAAATTTTCTAAGTTACCTCAAATCATTATGAATCGTTTAAAATGATTTACAAATAATATAATTGGTGTTTTAAAATAGAAATTAATCCAAATATACCCAATTTGGAATAACCTTATATCCTACTTTTTTGATACTAAAATTTAGAATTTCTTTTGCTGCAGAAACCCATACTTTTAGATTCAAATTTTACACTTTGTTTTTGCACAAAAAATTAGACTGATTTTCTCTTGTCACCATCATTCGTTGACTAGTAATTCCTTGCACACACTCGTTGTGTATAAATAAAAAAAATCCTATTATTGAAATATACTAACATATATTGAAGTGGTCTTTAATTAATCTGTAATATTTTAACAAATAATAATAGGAGAAAGTGTAATTTTTAAAATTAAAAGAGATTCATATATAAATAGGCCTAACTCGAAGTGTTTAAATATAAAAATTAAATAGTAAAACTTATGTCAAAATTAAAGTGGCAGACGGGTATGTAAGTAAATAGGTAGCAGAGAAAATTTTACTGACCAGTGGAGCTTGGACTGGGGATGTCTATAAATTGAAATTTGGCATCTGTAACCTTTCCGTTAAGTTCATCAACTAGGGTTTCGAGCTTTTCATTGAATAAGTTGGAGACAGCGTTCATGGTCTCGTTACATAAACCCGTCTGCGCCGATACTAGTGGAATACAACCTAGTGGTCCAACTCCAGAAACTGTTATTCTTCTTGCCCCCATATTGTACAATCTCTTCGCCATGAGACAAAAAATTGTTAATAAAGAAATTGTTGCACCATAGGAAATATGAAACGAGCTTAATGAAAGGCTATGATTTGTTGAATATATACTAACCGTGAGATCTTGAGAGTACTGTTGAATTAATGTTGTAGCATACTCCACGGGCGTATATTGGTTGCTTGTATTAAACGCGGGCACAAAGTAGTTGGCCAAGTAATCGTTACTACCAGTTACAAAGAAATACAAACATTTCTTGAGGTGGTTCTCAGCTGAAGAATAATTTCCAAGCAAATTGGCGATGTGAGAAACGGTGAGGTTGTGGTTTAGCAGTTGTTTGTCCAAGTTGATATTTTGGCCCTGTATAGTTACCATAGCAAAAATATTGGTTATTTGAATTCAAGTAGCTTAAAAGGAATGCAAACTTTAGGCATAAATGTGTTTTGGGGGAAAGGGTGTTTTATCTCAAAGCATAATTCAATTTTAGTATAAAAAGGTTTGCTTTTTTTAGATTGCAAACCATAAATTTAAAAATATATACATTTTTACGTTTTCTATCATTATCGTTAAGTACTTAATATAGTGTAGCAAAAAATGTGACAATCATCTAAATTTTTATGTCTGTAGTATGTGTTTCAATCGATTAACACTCAGCATTAAATGTCAAATATTAAGAAGGTTATAAACTCCTTATAAAATATGATAAAAATCACTCAGATTGTACTAAAATTAAAGGGCTGATCTCATACGCCCCTACTTTTTGGGGCTTTTTGCTTTTTATCCCCTAATCTTTGAATCTTTGTAATTTTTTCCCTAACTTTTGAAAAATATCGCATTTAACCCTTTTAACAAAGTAAATTTGTATAAGCAAATTTCGAATGTCTTGATATTATACATCAAACTGAAACTCTCGAAACAAGGAATACAATAATGGTCATGGAATCAAAATCTGACAACCGAGGAAGCAGAAATTATAGCGGCTTTCGGCGGCTAATAGGGTCGACTAGAGTATGAGTTTTGTTCTCATTGAAGAGACGAACACCATGGCGGTGGTTTTGAAACTTGAATCACCGTGATGGAGGAGAAATTGACAATCAAATTTTGTTAAAAAGAGTTGAGTGTAATATTTTTTAAATATTAAGGGAGAAAGCGTAATAAATTTTAAAAGGAGGGGGTAGTTTGGGATTAACCCAAAATTAAAACATGTTGTACTTACTCTTCAAACGTAAACGATCCTATATTATCGAATAGTTTATTTCACCAAACACTTGATTTTGTTTAATTAACTAGAGGAAAACTTCGTGACACAACATATCGTCAATAAAGACTTTGTATTTGTAAAAAGTTACTTACCGATCAATCTACTCCAACGGATCGGTAAGATTCTAAAACTATCCCTCTGTGATTCGTAAGGAGTGTTACAAGGGATTTTGTTTTCTTTTTTATGTAAAAAAATGTTTTCTAAGTAAATAAACTGTTCTCGGTTCCCAAAATAAATATAAAGAAATAAATAAACGAATATTAATATGATAATCACACATTCGATTCTTTTAATATCCAACTCGTTCATAAATTCATTAGATATATCTGTAATCCGTATCCGACAATATATATATACTTTATACCTTGATAAAATATATATTAATTTATGTATCATATAATTATTTAGTAATTATTAAAAAAATAACAATAAATATCTTTAAACGCGAACAGATATTAGATTTTCGAATATCCATTTACAGCTTAGATGTCATAAACTCTTTTTTTTATTTATATATATATTTTTAAAATTTTTGAACACAACTTTTATCCACGTATTTTGGCAGTTTTTATTTAATCTCTTCCACATTCTGAACTCTCAAATTCTTTTCTTTATTATTACTATTTTTTAATGATTTTTTTCTGAAAAAAAATATCTATAACAATAAATTTCATTAATGACAGTGAATATGTATTGTAAATTATATATTATATTTATAAGTTAATATTGTTTGTATAAATTTAATAGATTTATAGTTAGTTAAATTAATATATGTATGTATTTGGTATTTTATTTGTTATGAAATTTTAACCTATTATTTTTACTAAAAAATGTATGTAAAATAGGTAACAGA
Organism: Lippia alba; assembly: GCA_037834125.1. NCBI lineage: Eukaryota > Viridiplantae > Streptophyta > Magnoliopsida > Lamiales > Verbenaceae > Lippia > Lippia alba. The sequence goes on along the minus strand of JBBMKE010243666.1, from coordinate 10,422 downwards.
TTACTAATGGGATATCCTCACAGATAATATCCATTAAATAATATTATTATTATCCATTGGATAACGGATATACTAAACAAATTTGGGATTCGAATACTACACATCCACTCCATTTATTATCCGTTTATACCCCTAATAACACCAAATGAATCTGTCTGTCTAATAAACCCACCCTTTTAAATCTATTAGAAGGCTAGAAGCCAACTAAATTCAAATCAATACAACAAAAAATATGGAACAAGAAGGGACGTGTATCACTTAAAATAACATGTACCCGTTCTATAAAATTACATAGTTATAACTCATATTAAAACATTATGTGTACTCTATCTTTATGGAATTTAAAAAAAAAACAATTTTTTTTTTTCAGAATTTAGATCTTTTTCGGTAGAATTTACATTCATTTTTATATTTAAAAACACATCCTAAATGGTAGGAGAAATTCGAATTCGGGTCATTGCTTTCGAGAAATAAGCCTCAAATCACTTGACTAACCCCAGTTGACCTAGAATTTAGATCTATTAACAAGGTACTGACCATTCTATCTTAAATTAAAAAAAGAAAAGCAGAATCTTAAAAAGTTTAATTGAATGTTTAAGAACTAAATTAAATTGGAGCATTTCAGAAAGACTACTGCAAGTAGAAAGGAAAGTACCAGCTGGCTCCCCGTTTCATTACGAATCCCCGATGATCCAGAAGCATAATTCACACCCTTAATAACATCGTCAGTCCCCTGAGCCGTTGCGAACGGTGGGATGTAAGTTTCAAACCCCATCAGTTCAGCTGCAATATTTATTTATATTATATGCATGTTATTCTCTGAGGTAATTAAAACACACACATTGCATATATGATATATAAAGCTTACTAATAACATCAGCTGCAGTTCTCCCATTGGTAAATCTTCCTGTTGGACCTTGAGGGAAATCGATTCCATATGGGTCGTAGTTAGCCTTTGCCCAAGTCACAAGTCTATTATTGTTGCCGCTATCAACTAATGAATCCCCAAATATGAAGAAACATGGGACAAGTGGTTCACTTAGGGCTGATATTTGAAAGTTTATAAGGATGTTAATAACGAAATACAAAAGAAAAGGGGGTATCTTAACAGCCAAGGCCATGTTAAGTGCAAGAGCAAAGTTAAATGTGGTAGCTAATCAAAGTAGTCTAGTCTGTAATTAATCTGTATATGACTCTTAAGTCTTAAGGCTATATATAGGAAAAAGATCAGATATCTACATATGCAGAGAGAGAGCGCGTGCGCTAAGAAAGAGATTGAATATAATATTAAAAAACCTAATTAATAATAGTTAAAAACGTTTTTATGTGTTAACGAACCTAATTTATTTGAACTGTGAAATAAAATTAATATTCCGGATCAAGCGACTATTGCGGACATTAATACTCTGAAATTAGTAGGGCCAATATTTCCGGCATGCAAATCGGTTTTGTCGATGATCGAGAAACCTATTAGAAATTAATGTTTACTTTCTTGATTTATTATCTAGTTGGATTTAACATGATCGTGTTAAAATTTTGTTAAATATCCAATTTAATTTATTTACTGCAATAGATTATCTTGGTTAATTAAAAACTCCATTTTGAAATTGTTAATTAGCCTAGTGCATTCTTATATTTTCTTGGGCTTTGTCAGTAGTATAGAATCCTTACAATATTTTAGTAAACATAGAAATAGATGTGTTAAATAACTAACACATACATTTTTACTAAAATAAACTATCTCTTAATTTATATTTTGTAGTACTAATCTAGCATTTTTTATATAGTTTCTGTTTGCTATTTGTATTCGTAATTTTTTTCAAATTTGCCTAATCACAAAGGTTGTTGGTAAATTTCTGTTTATAATAAAATTAATTTTTTTTTCTGTATCCTAATATTTTGAATTTGTAAAATTTTATATACCAATAATAACTATATATTCACAAACTCAAACATAAAACATCAACTAGTTGAACTACTATAGTATGGAAGCATTAGATTCCGCTATTTGATCACATTATTATCATCTTTGGTGTATTGCATCTAAAATACACTAGCTATATATTCAAAAACTTACACACAAAACATCAATTGATTGAAATACTATAGTATAGAAGCATTAGATTACACTACTTGATCACATTATATCTTATTTGATGCATCTATAATACACTAGCTAGAAATTATAGTTATAAATGCAATGTTTTAAAAATCGGACCGGACCAACTAAATCGACTGATTCAACCGATGTCCAGCACCTAATGCGGTCTGGATGACCCCCGGAAACTAGCCGTAATCGGCTTGGACAAGAACTGAAAAAATAACTTAAAAAATTTAAGCTAGTTTGAGATTGGACCGCCGGTTCTTATTGTCAAACGCCTTCTTTCTTTTAGTCGATTTTTTCTGTTGTGGTTTTTGTTGTTTGGCCTTTTGAGTCTCTCACTTTGGATTGACGGATTCTGAAAGAGGCATGATATAAGGCGGCAACGACAAAGACACAAGAGAATATCCACATTTGGCGCAAATTCTCATTAAATTGGAGATTGATTTGGTTCATTCACTCCATGAGATTATGGCTTCCGTGAGAAACTTTTTGGCAAATTCATATACTGCGCGCTGACCAAAACAACCGTTCTTCTCGATCGACGAAGAGGCTGCTGTGAACGGATCACAAATTTTGAAACACCTAAACTACGATAATTACTAATATAAATTAAACGGTTAAGCTATAATATTTGATCGGCAGATCACAAAACTAAATGCCATGTCTATAAAACTATTTCCTTAGAATTAAATTTCACGTGAGATGATTAAGTTTCGGTATATAAGTTAAAATAAAAAAATCAAACTTTCTGCAATTTCTGGGAGAAAGTTATGCATAACCAAATGCATGATAGTGCACGTTGTACGACTGTATCTTATTCATATCTCAACCATTACGGCCCTTATAAATTAGACTAGTATAAGGGAACATGATTGCAGTTGACTCTCTGTTTTTTATAATTAAAAAAATCAAAATCGTGTTATTCATGGGGAAAGCTATGTATATCTTAATGCATGATAGTGCAATTAGTGTTAATTTATTGTTTTATTTTCTGATATTTCACGTTATCTTGCACGCATCTTTGCAAATCTCAAGTCTTAACCATTATAGCACTGCAAATTGTATTATCATAAGGGTGAATTAAAAAATCAAAATCGTGTCATTCATGGGGAAAGCTGTGTATATCTTAATGCATGATAGTGCAATTAATGTTAATTTATTATTTTATTTTCTGATATTTCATGTTATCTTGCACGTATCTTCTGCAAATCTCAAGTCTCAACCATTATAGCACTGCAAATTGTTATTATTATAAGAGTGAATATATTCCAGTTGACTCTCTTCTCTAGGATTCAAATTGAGTTACGCGTGGGGAAAAGTAAGTCAATGCATGATGAAGCATCGAGTTCTGTTAATTTTAAACTTTTACTTAATTCTCGGATCTTGTATCATCTTTGGCACGTTTCATCCTATCTCTGTAACCTTATCGTTAAGTTTGTCAACTAGGGCTTCGAGTTTTTCATTGCATAAGTTGGAGACAGCGTTCATGTTCTCGTTACATAAACCCCACTGCACTACTCATGGAATACAACCTAGTGCTCCAACTCCAGAAACTGCTATTCTTCTTGCCCCCATATTGTACAATCTCTGCGCCATGAGACAAAAAATTGTTAATTATTGAATAAAGAAATTGTTACCCCATATGAAATATGAAACGAGTTTTTTTCGGGATCACCCTCTGTGAACTTAATCAATATTTAGAATTTTGTGATTTGAAATATCTCAAAGCAAACTCTGTGGTGATTGTATTAAATTAGCACTCAGAATTCTGTAATTGTATTAAATTAGCATTCAAAACCCTACAGTCATTATTGTTGTGACGACGAATTTTTAGTGTTAATTTAATTAGTGTTAAGAAGACGAATTTTGAGTATTAATTTAATTAGTGTTAATTTAATATTATTACATGATTCATTTTGAAATTAGGTATATCAGATGAGTTTTTCGCAATGAACTCAATATAAAATAATGTTATTAATGAGGTTCCGTTCTATAGGATTAGTTACATTTAAATTAAATTGTGTGTCATGAGTAATTGAAATTATTGTTTGTATCTCACTTAGTTAAATAATATATCCACTTAGCATTTAACTGTTATATTATTTAACTCATATTAAAATGCCTAGAATGGTTTAAAAACTTTTAGAGGTATATTAGTAACTTATAAAAATTAAAAGTAACTTATTATTTTTGTATTTTTTTTCATATACTCACTATTTTTACCGTTATAAATTTTTATAATTATAACTTTTATTTATGAAATAGAGTTTACAAACACCCTAATGGAGAAACTATCCGTACTAATCACTTTGTAAAAACAACTTTATTTACTTACAAATATATCGGGTCAATAAATGAAAATAAAAGATTTTAGTGTGTGGCCATTATTGTGAGATAATTTAGACATGGAAAATAATGTGAATATTTTATTTTTATAATATATATTTATTAAATATATTTCATGTGATTTATTTTGGCAATAGTAAAAGTATGATGTGAAATTAATCTTTTATGTATATTGTTAATTTGTTAGATATTGATTATTATGTTATTTAGTTAGATAATTTTCTATATGTTTGTAGATTTATATTTATCATTAGTGATGTTATTTGATAACAATCGATAACACTAACTTAGAGTGCGCAAAAACAAAACAAATAACAAAACAACGACATACTAGCGGAAACATTTCACGTAATATCAACATCAAGAGTCGAGTAAGTCATACATGCAAAATACATGTGTCATAAATCCATATTATAAGTATTAATCCAAAAGCTTATACATAGCGAGTATGATAAAATATATGCAAGTGCAACCCAATGCATACTAACTCGACTTATACAACAAAGTGTGACTCGACAGACGCACTTTCCTGCCTAGCATGAATTCAAAAGAATTTGTGACTTGCAAAGTTAAGAGAAGGGTCAGTCCACCGATTGAGTGAGGGGTCTAACGCATAACCACACATTATAAATAATAGAGCAAAGCATGTATAAAAATGAGGAATCATGAGCCGGGAATAGTTTTTGCATACCAAAACATTTTCAAAAGAAAACTAATACATATATGTATACTCACTACAAAAAAAATGATTTTTGGTGACTATTTCATGTGACAAAAAATAAAATCGTCACAATAAATTATACTATTGCGACAAAACATAATTTTGTCACAAATAATAAATTTTATGTGACGAAAATTTTATATGTCACAAAAGACTTCAATTTATATGACAAATTCTAGTATTTGTCATAAAACGTTCACGAGTACGTCGCCATAAATGACATCGTTTATGGTGACAAGTTATTTCTACCCTTGTGACAAATTATTTGTCACCTAAGTGTCATGCCTGTGACAAAGTTTGATTTTCTAACAAGCAATTCTTTTATTGTGACAAAAAATAATTTTGTTATATGAAGTATTACTATTTGATAAATTATTTATTTTTGACAAATTCTATCACGACAAAAATCACATTGTCGTAATAGGTCTTTTGTGGTGACATTACTTATTTTTGTCATATAAAATATATTTATTTTTATATAAACTTTTAGTTGCGTAATGTTCTAATTATCACTATGAGAATATAGTATCATGGCAAAGTATTTATTGTCACAATAATTTGTTTTGTTATGACAAAATACAATATTGTCATATAAAATTTTATTATTTTTAAATTATTTACTTTATATATTTGATTTACTAATTTGCAAATCAGTTTAGAGCATAGAGGCAAAAATATGTAAATTATATAATTTACTAAATGTTTAATACTAAAATTAATCTATAAGAATAATTTTATTATAAGTTTTTAATCATCTCTTAAAACTACTAGGTAAAATAATTAAATCGACTCATTTTGTTTTCATAAAATTAAACCCACAAAAGGGTTAGTATGTCATACCTCTTTTTATATGCCATAAAATAAAAAAGTCCATAAACGATTTATAGTGCCCCTAAATTTTTTGCCAATAAAAAGTTAATTTATTATATATTTGTAAATATTGACTCGACATTAATTTTTCTGAATATATTCTATGAATATATTAAAAAAATATTATTTGTTACTGAATTTAAGGTACTTATAAATTGTAAATATTTTTATTTCAAAAAAATATTTATTAAAACCTTAATTAAATCAAATACATATTTTATATGATATTACAAAAGTTATTTTTATTAAATATTTGATAAACTTTTTTAAAAAAATGTTTCAGAAAGAACAAGTCGATTGGAGAAACCCAAAATAAGCCCATCTTGAATTTTGAATTGTGACTCCTAATGAAAAATGCTCACGTTACTTCTCTTAGCAGTTACACCCATCTCCATCTCTTCCACATCGCGGCTTTAACGGCGCATCTCAGCGCGATCTCATTAATGGTCGATACAGATATCAATCACCGGCAACCAGAACAAAACCGCCTCAGCAATATCATTCACACCCCTCCAATTCGCGAATGAGATGAAGCACTGAGGCGATTTTCGCCTATGCAATATTCGATAATTAGGAGACGATTATTCGATATCTTAGCAGTATTGATCCAACCGAAGTAACATTCAAACCAGTCGCAAGAAGGAGGGGGCGAAGTTGTGCGACTGCACTATACTGGACATTGAAGATCGAACAGCTTAAAGGAGAAGGAAAACCGACTGCGAAGAGCTTGGTGGAGATTCGAAATTGAGAGGTCATGCCCCTGTGACTACAGAGAGTTGTACAAAAGGTATCGTGGGAAGGATGAATGAAACTAATACAAGCTGAGAATTTGCTAGTGAGTTTTTTTTTAATTTTGTTTTCTTTTCCATTGTCCGCATGGTACTATTGTCAGAATAAAATGGATTGTTGGATATAACTTTTTCTAAGTCATATTTGAGTAATTTGCTTCAAAAGAATGCTTATGTGTTATTATAGCTCTAACATGCGGGAGTTGGCAGAAATTCCACAACAACTCGCACTCTATTTATAAATAACGAGGTATATAATCTTGTTCATGACAAGCCCTAGCTTACCCAAAAAATACTGACTTTTCTGAGAGTTATGTTGAGGGAAAGATTTTCTGACAGCTATGTTGAGGTATATAAACAACTAGGTATATAATTTTGTTTGTGATTGTGTTTTCTGATAATTTGAGCTCATATATTTTTTGAGTTTTAAAGAATTATAATTTTATGAGACTTTTCAGATTGGTTTATTTGCTGAATAGAATTAACTATGTATCCCATACAATCATGCAACTAAATGGATTAACTAATGTTCGGTTTCTCTCTCTTTTTCGTCTTTTTGATTATGTATGGAATGTTGAAGTATAACAAATTATGAATTAATATGTGTGTACAGGTCTTATGTATGGAATGTTGAAGTATAACAAAATATGAATTAATATGTTTGTACAGGTCATAAGAGAATTGAAAAGAAGAGATTGCTTTAGGAACAGTTCGCCATTGTAATAAGGTAACTGAATGCAGTATGACTTTGAAATAGTCTTGTTTGATCATCAGAGCTGATATTTGAACTACAACTTGTTGAAGTAATTGCGAAAAAATGCATGTTGAAGTAATTGTTGTCAATATAAATCGTTCAATTAAAAAATGTCCAATTCTTATGTAAACTGAATGTGGATTTACCTTTATATTGTAGTGTGGATTGTTTTCTTTAGCATCTATTCTAATGCTGGACATTTTTTTTCATGACAATTTATATTTCTTATATGCAGAGGATGATTCCACTGAAGCAATTGTTATTTTGCAAAGGTTGGAGAAGAATGTTTTCCATTTAATTAGGACGATTTTGACTATAGAGTTATTTTAAGACAGTTTAACTATCGATTTGTGATAGATGTAGTGCATGTAATTCCAAATCTTCTAATACCATGTTGACACATATTTTTCTTATATTATATAATGTGATATTTGTATTTCGTTGAGTTGACGTCTTCATATTGTCTAATTGCATGGATTAATCATCCCGTTCATTTTGTTTATAAGTTTTGGTGGAAAATGAAGTTTTATCATAGTACGGAATTGGTTTAGCATTTTTTTAATAACAAAACAATTTGTCATTGCAAGTGAATATATATATATATAAAAGTAATGTGACAAATAAATTTGTCATAAAAAATTATATTAAAATTTTTCATGACAAATAATATCGTCACTAAGCATAACATCTGCTAGATTTGACAAAAATTATAAATTTGGTGACGAACAGTTTGTCACTATAAAATATGTTTTTTGTGACGAATATGTTTCGTCATAAAAGGCGTCCATCTAACCGTGTCTCTTGTGACAAAATCGAACTATGGTGACAATAAATAGTACTATTGCGACAAAAATTATGTCACAAGAGCAGAGTCAGTTGTGACGAATTTATTTTTGTCACATGTTATTATGACAAAATGAGAAATCGTCACTTAGTACTTTATACGACGGGCTTTTTACGACGACGAATGTGACAAATTTTTTTGTCACAATAGATCTCTAGTGACAAAATATTGATCTTTCGTGACAAATTTTTTCGTCACAAAAAACTATTTTTTTTGTAGTGTTGTGATTTTTAATTTTGAGAAAAAGTTTTGATAATGTACTAATTGATGTTTGTCTGATTTTTTATATGAATTTTTATTTTGAGGGAAACTTTGTTATAATTGCAAATAAATTATTTTAAATTAATTTGAAATGGGCTTGTACAAAATATATTTGAAACTAAGATATAAATATAAAAGAGAATTTATAATTTATCAAATTTTATACAAATAAATATACATGAAATATCTAATTCAATTTATATTTATAGATAAAATATAAAATATTAAATTAATAACAACTTTTTAAATACAAAAAATCCAAAATTAATTAATATTACAATTATATCATTAAATTCTAAATAATATTACAATATACCTCCTGAGGGTTTTTCTGGGACATAAATTTGAATTTTAACGGTGTGATTAATAGCGATGAAATTTGTGAGACAGAGTGTAAAGGTTAGGGGGGAATTCGTAATTTTTCAACCCCCACGAGGTAATCTGTAATATCGCCAAACCCTAGGAGGCAGCTCGTAATTATCCCTATTTCAATCCATATGAATCCAATCCATGTATTCCAATCCAATTTCAATCCAACTCATCCATTTGACACCCGACTCAATCCATAACTATTGTAATTTTAACCCGGGAAGTGTGGCTAATAACCGAAATCAAACATAGTCTCCCTCTATTTATCACCATTAAATCAAGAAGAAGGATTGAGGATGGGACGTGCTGCGAAACTCACACTTTAATTCATAAATGGACTGAATGCATTGCACTCTAGAAATTACAGCACTCTAAAATACAGTTATCATAAATGGACTATAAATCCAATAATCCATTCCAATGTAGAATGAGCTAGAGTAATTAAGACGGTGTTGTAGAGTAGGGGACACCATTCAGCCCTCATTTTCGGTTCAGTTTCATGTCACTTCAACCACACCCAATTTTGATAAAGATTTATGAACATTCTACACGAAGTTAAATTCTGATCAATCCTTGTCAACGTTATACTTGACTCGGTCTTGGATCATGAAAAAACATCATTGTTTGGTTAATTACGTGGGGCTTTCTGGCATAGTCAAAAATGGGAAGCATGTGCTGCGTCTGTGTGAGGGCAAATTCACATCTTGGACTTGGTCTGAATTGGAGTTTGGACTCCAAATGGTTGCTTATCATAGTAGAATTCTTTGAGATGAATTTAGGTGATAATTTTTTCCTATTAGTCCTAAAATGATCTTACCTAAGTCTGGATTACTTCCTCTGCTGAAAATTGGGACCACTATAATTAACTATGCTAATTGATATGCTACTTTCTTATGGATTTAGACTTATTACAAGTACAGATAACCTAGATACGTGGTCGAAATTAATTCGAAGGTTGCTATGTAGTTATACACATATCTAGTAGACTACTATTTTCTTTTAAGTTTCAAATCATAAAAATAAATATAATTTTTTTTTTGGTTCTCCATAAAAATAAATATAATTGTTAATTACGAATTGACAAACTGTATACAACCATAAATATAGTGTTGAGCCTAAAATATTATGACTTTTTTTTTTTAAAAAAAAAAGGGGGAAGTCAAGAAATCAACAAACAGGGTGAATTAATGTTAGGTAAACTAACCACTAATGTTAATTCAAATGGTTTATGGGTTCATTCTTCAGGATAATATTTAAGTTCCAATCCCACTTAAGTGTGTGTTTAAAAAAAAACTATTATAAACAAATAAGTTGTAGCTAAGATAAGAAGAGCACAATCAATTTTGAAATAAATCAACGCTTACC
>JBBMKE010243556.1:0-14359 GCA_037834125.1 Lippia alba | reverse complement strand
GTTTACCTCCTATCCTGCTCGAGAACTCAAATTTTAGAAAGAAAGGTTTCGAGTTCGATTCGTGAAGGTCACGAATCGAGCTAGGGTTCGGTTCGGGTTCGACTTTCTCGAACTCGAGCCCGAATATTTGTTGATCCAGTTCGTTAGGCTCGCGAACGGGCTCGTCTCGTTTACATCCCTACCCTTACATATAGAGCTTATGTCTAACTATCAATTATTTGCCTAGTGATAATATGGTCATTGGTTAACGTTTTCTTTAGGTGTCAAAGAAAATTTAACTTTTTTTAAAGAGATTGCTATACAACATAGTTTTCTAAAATGTTTATATGAAGGAGATAACTAACACAAAAATCACAAGGTCATCATCAATTGTAATATCTAGATTTTACGAATCCATAATTATAGATTCAAACTCATAAATGTGAGAGCTGAGAGACGTACCTTCACTCAGTTTGAGTGAACACAAGCATTATTTCTTGTAAAGCTTGTTTGTTAGTCTTTTTCAGTTTCTCCCATATTGCCTTGCAGTCTTTTCAGAGATCACCTCCCACAAAACTTCATTTGAAAGAGAATTGAATCTTCGAGATATCTTTCTCGCCTGTGTCCTCCCATCTAGTGTTTGTCATACTTTCCGGTCTTACATCTGCACAACCTTTTGGGCTCTATTATGTAAAAGGATTGCACACATCTTTACTTGTCATAGTGTGAAGTTGATCTTTCGATCAAATTTTTCGAAATCAAATTTAGTCGTCGACAACTTGACTTAACAAGAAAATACCAAAATAAATGTACCAGCAACAAGTGTTCTAATACCAATTTGTTAATTAGGCTAGTACTGCGGATCTGATAGTATATTATTTTGAATTGACGACGATAAAATGATATAGAATAGAGAACAAAAAAGTACGTAAGACACGAGAATTTACGTGATTTGGTTGAATTTGCCTAAGTCCATGAACATGGGGAGCGATTCTACAATAACAGAGAGTTTACACAACAATTAGAGGAAAAAAAACCTATTCTCTAATTAATCCGGCAGACCAACACCCACAAACAACCGCATAATTCTATTACAAGAATTAACTCTCAAGTGTTCCTCAAATTCTCTCATTACAAGCTTAACAATAAGCTTTCACCAAGCTTAGGACTTTGCTTCAATTCTCTATACCTTCTAGGCTCTATCTCTCAGTTATATGAAATTGAACAAAGGGAGTCTCTATTAGTAGGAAAATTCCAGCCAAGTGACAAATCGTCGATAATTTATTGACAACTCAGCTACAACTGAATGATAACTAGACGATAATTTGGCGACAACTGGATAACAACTCAGCACTAACTCATCGACAACACAATGCCAAATTAGCAACAACCTCAATGCCAACTCACCACCTCAACGCTACCTCAACGCTAACATGAACTTTGTAACAACCCCAATTCGGGGGCAAGGAGAAGTAGGTAATTAAGTAAAGGGTTAGAAGCAAGCCTCAATCCATTGTGAGTTTTATTTTATGTGAACTATTTGCTATTTCTGTCAAAATCTTATTATAAGACCCATATCACTATTCATTCACCCAGCCTAAACCTTCACATATTCCTCATGAAACCTTAGGAAGTTAGATTTTATATTTTTCATATTCATATCCTAACTTTTATTGTCCTAAGATAGCCTTTGAAAATTGTTAGTAAAAAATTCCCTTTACACTACAAGAAAATGCCTGAAAACCGATGGAAAAATTCCAAAGGAACGATCCATCAGAAAGTTGTCGGAATTCCTAATGGACAACCGACAGAGAAGGGACAAAAAAGCTAAGACAGTTCTAATATTCCGAAAAACCACTTTCGACGAGACTCCCATCGGTTATCCATCGGATCTCTATCGGTCTTGTTGAGGTGCGCGACAAAAGCGCAACAATATTTCCGACGGCATGTCTGTCGGTTTCATGTCGGTTAATTTAGCTAAGAAAAAATATTGAGATCAACTGCCGACGGATTACCTACGTGTGTTTCCGTCGGTATATTATATTTATATATTGAACAAACCGATGGGCGTCTGCTGTCGGTTATCCGTTGGTAGGTTTGTCTTATAATTTTCTATTGAACTGTACCAATGAAATACTGACGGGTCTTTCTGTCGGTGTTCTTGGTTTATAAATTTCCGACAGCTTGCTAACTGCCTCATCCCGTCAGTTATATTGGCTAACAAGGGATATTTAGAGAAATTACCAATAGAGAACCTACAGGCGTCGCCGTAGGTAAATTGTATTTATATAATGAACAAACCGACGGGCGTTTGCCGAGGGTTATTCATTGGTATATTTGCCTTATAATTTTCTATTGAACTTCTCCTACGGAATACCGACGGGGTTATCCCGTCGTTTATTCAGATTATTTTTATCTATACTATATTATTAAATGCGAGAGGCAAATGTGTTTTATTTATTATCTTTTATCCGTCAGTTTTCACATCTTATTTTCTATTTATTTATCTTTTATCCGTTTTCTTTTTTTAATTTTCTTATCTTTTCTTTTCTCTCACCTTATTTCAATTATTTTTCTTTTATTTTTGATTTTTTTAAAGATGGTGTTATTTGATATTTTATGCTTTTATCTTATTTTTATATTAATTCAATAATTATATTAAAAATATTGATAAAATATTTATTAATATAAAAATTAATTCAAACACATTTTAAACAAAAGAATTTTATAATTTGCATACGCAACGAGTGTGCCAAAATTACTAGTATATATATTGACCGACGGGTTTATTCGTTGGTCTTTCGCGGCGGTGTTTTTTGTTTATAATATTCCGACTTCTTTCCAATGGCATTTCCCATCGGAAGGTTTAATTGAATTAAAAGTCTGATTTCGACCTTTTGTCTGAAAAAACCCTATTATTTCCATCTGTAGTCGCGTTCTTCAAGTATTGTACTTCCCAAAGCTGCCAAATCGTAGATCCTTGGTGCGAATTGAAGATCCTTGGTGCCTCCGAGTACATTCCCTGAGCTCAGCTGCTTTCCTCTTCACTCTGGATTTGGATTTGTTCGATTGAGGTTTTGTAGCCGAATCATAGCTTTACTGGTTGGAGTGTTTTCCCAATGCCAAGTAATCTTTCTGCAAAAAGATGAGCTCTTGTGTGTTAATAGGCTTTGTAATGAAGAATATATCTGCTTAAACTAGCCCTTTGAGCGTGAGTCAAAGCTATTTTGAAGAAAGCATTTTGGAGGTTTGGGTGTTAGTTGTGCGGGCAATATGAATAGGTTGAAACAGATGAATTTAGGGGTTTCTTTAATGTGTTGTGTTCTCGGATTGTAAGGGCTACGAATTTAGGATTTTCATAAATTGGATTGGCGGTTTAGGGATCTGGATAAAAAACAATTATTTTGTATGTGTTGTTTATGGTTTATGGATTCAGATTTCGTGCAATTAGAAAATGTGTGAAGCATATCCATTTAGCCCCCAAACATGCAATGTAGATCCAAAAGAAAAGAAATGTTGATTTAATGTGGAATTTTTAATTGTTGTCTGTTTTTTGATGTGTTGTTTGTTGGTTTTTCAATGTGATACCATCTTGTTGATAATTTAATGTAATATGCATAATGTTTATTTGCTAAGTAAAATTTCAGCTTATTTGCACATTCATGTTGATGGATATTCTCGTTTTTGTTGTTTTATGCAGGCGCCTCATAAAACAGTTCCGTTTTGAGAGGATTTGCAACCAAAAGCTTCAGAGTCAAACAAAGAAAAACAAAGCTTTCTTGATCATTTCTAAATACTAATTCAAGCCACACTTTAAGAGTTACCAAGAAGTTTTCAACATACGTAAAATTATAAAATTTGGATTGTAGTTTGGTGATGTCCGAAATTGGCTGCCTTAGATTGAACGGGATCGACTTCAAATCTCCAACAAATCAGCTAAGAAGTGGGTTCTTCGACCTGCTAAGACAAAAAACAACAACATGAGAATACCAGGCGGGAGTTATTTCCCGCATTTGCACTCTGACGCTCAAGACAATCATATTGTCTTAGGTGGGAAAGATGACCGAAAAATTAGGCAACGTTTCAGTATGTTAAAGTGTGGGGACCTTATTTTGATGGGAAAAAGAGTATATAAACGAGGGTTGAGAGTATTTGCACTGAGGCGGTTGAGAGACGTGTATACGTGGGTAACCACTGCGCCCCAAGTACTGAACATGCTTGAGCTCCATCATGGGGGACCTCGAAGGTGATTCATCGCTTAGGAGATGGTACCTCGAAAGGGGTGCGACCTCGAGAGGCGGAGCCCCTTTTAGGAGGTGGTACCTTGAAAGGGGACCTCAAAGGTGGAATGCGAAAGAGAGTGGACCTCTGTACTTGGAAATATTTTGGCCCTATCAGTGGACAACTCTTAGAAATCAAGAGAGGAGGGGGGAGTATCAAAGTTTAGAGCTGACAAGCTTTGGCAACGGTATCAGAGTGGTAATAATGTTAAACCAGTCTTCACTGATTTTAGCCAAGTGATATCAATGTAGTTCAAGATAAAGATCTTGAATGATACGTTTAGCACAGATCTTAATTATCTCAAATTGAGTTCTTTGGATAAGTAAGTTTTGAATCAATCAAACCAAAGTATCAAATTATTCACATCTTGGATCTTGATAAATAATGAATTCAAATGTCACCAAGCCTTAACCAAGATCATTCAAACACAATATTCTTAAGTTTCAGTAGCTCAACTAAGAGCTAACAAATACATATCATATATTGCTTTAGAAATGATCAAATCAATAACTCAATTGTGAGCTAAACAAGTCTCAACCAATGTAAAAAAGTGAAAGAGACCCAAAGGTTATGAAAACACGAACATTTGAGATTAATCCTCTACCAAAATTGTTTAGACGTAGGATTTTCAAAAGGGTCACTGATATATAAGAAGATTACAGAGATACAAAGATGAAGTTGTCCTTGGAACAAAACAAACCATGGAGTAGTTCTACCAGACAAGCTACAGGGCTCCAAGCCTATTTGGAAAACAACCCACCAAGAACCAACTCTAGGTGTTAACAGAAGAAAGATGTAGGAAACTCAGCAAGGAAAGTCAGTCTTTTGTGAATGAGCATGTTCTATTTTTATAACAAGATATGATGACCGTTGTACCCTTTTAAAACTTGAATTAGCTGCTTTCCCTAGACACCAACGACTCTTATTTCCTTTTCTTTAGTAGTGCCACATGTGTGAGAGAGAGAATTATGCTTGATCAAAATTATATTTGGGAAGCTCCACTAATGTCCACTAACGGCTCTTTATTTTGACCAACAAAGATGCAAGTGAAAGATGACTCCATGCTTTATCACTTTGACTGCTGGAATGATTTGTTCCAGTTGATGTTCCGAGATGTAGAGACCATGCAACACTTTTTTGTTGATCAGATAAAACTTGAATGTTTCAACAGCAAAAACCACGCATCCGGTGCTAAACACGTTTGAGCTCCACCTTGAGGGACCTAGCCTAGAAGGGGTCTCGAGAGGTGGAACTCCGCTTAGGAGGTGGGACCTCGAAAGGGGGACCTCGAAGGTGGTACCCTACTTAGGATCAAGTAGTACCTCAAAAAGGGGACCTTGAGAGGTGGAACTCCGCTTAAGAGATGGTACCTCGAAAGGGGGACCTCGAGAGGTGGAGCCCGGCTTAGGAGGTGGTACCTCAGAAAGGGGACCTTGAGAGGTGGAACTCCGCTAGGAGGTAGGACCTCAAAATGGGGACCTCAAGAGGTGGAATCCTACTTACGAGGTGGTACCTCAAAAGGGGGACCTTGAGAGGTGGAACTCTGCGTAGGAGTGAGACCTCAAAAGGGGGACTTGGCAAAGAGGGACGTCGAAAGGGGAACCTCACTTTTGAGGGACCTCACAAAGAGAGACCTCAAATAGGAGGGACCTCGAAAGGGTGGACCTTGCATATGAGGGACCTCGCATGGGGGAACGCGCATTAGGGATCCTGTAATGAGGGAACAAGCTTTAGAAATGAGCAGGGAGTGCTTGAGTGCAAAAGCAGAAACGCGAGACTTGAGCTCCAAAAAGGAACTCTATGCTTGAACACTAGAGGAGAGCGCATAAAAGGGGAACGCGACAGGGGAACGTAATATTTGTGTGCCAAAGAAGGAACGAGTCCCTTAAGCTCATTTTTTGGCACTATCATAACTTGACTCAAATTGAATAAAACTGTAATTTCGGGACTAGTTGTCCCAATTTGATTTTCAAACGAAAATTGTCATGTGCTTGGCACATAATGACTGAAAATAAAATCTATCCTTTTAATGTGTAGTAAATTATTAGATTGTGTATCCGGTTTCAGTCATCATGCGTCAGTCACATGTTTATTCATCTCAAAACTCAATTGGGGCAATGGAATCATAAAATCGCAAAAAAATTTAACTGAAGTTCTAAATTGCAACTATCATACTTTTATTTACCGTGTAAAAATATCAATATGGGTATAGTTGTTCCAATTTTATATTTTTTCCTCTCAATCTGCATATTAAAGTTTTAAAGTATGGGAATATTACATATTTGGTCATCCAACTATACGACTTATTCTCTTTTAGTCCCCCACTTTCCAAATCTATAAGAATGGTCACTGAACTGCCACTTTTTTTTACAAATTTGGTCTCGCCGTCAACCTTGTCGTTAACTGGAGACGGAACCCTAATTTCAGGCCAATTTTGGCGCCGTTTTTCGCCTTTTCCCTCATTTCTTTCACCTAATGCAGTTGTGAAGTTCTCCAAGGTGAGCGTGTCAAGCCAACATCGATCAAGAATGGAGGGCAAGGATAATCTTCTTCAAATGCCATGTGTATCAACAAATCCCAACTTTGGGCGAGGGTAAGAAAAGGAAGCGAATGGATAATGCTACCAGAGGGAGCCACATCTTTGAAACGACTAGTGATCAATATTCGGCTTCCATGTTTGTCATTTGGAAAATATTTTCTTAAATCGTCCCACACAATCGGATGGCAAATATCATCAAACACAAGAACGTATCTCCTTCCTGATAAATTTCCATAGACGCATTCTTCCGAGATGGTTTTCTTGTCGATATCAACCAAAAGATTTCCCTATGATTCATTTGAGAAATGAAACCCCACCTACGTTTGTCAAAGTGATGGACAACCAAAGGATCATCGTACAATTTTTTCGCTAGTGTTGACGTGCCAAGACTAGGAACGCCAACCATGGAAATTATGTGAAGTTCCTTCGGTCCACCAATCAATAGATCCAACATTTCCATAGCGCCGTCTTCGAATCCAAACATAGAGGTATATAGCATAGGACCTTTCTTCTCTTGAAAGGATGTCCTAAAATCTTGTTCAATTTTGGCAACTCCATTGTCAAAATTGATCTCCATTAGTCGAATGATCTAGGATTTGAAGGAGGAAATTGATGAAGCTAACAATGAGCCCATCTTGAACCTTGAAGAACTTATGAAGATCTGGCATGAGAGAGGCCACCATTTCTGAAAATTTATT
This sequence comes from Lippia alba, assembly GCA_037834125.1. NCBI lineage: Eukaryota > Viridiplantae > Streptophyta > Magnoliopsida > Lamiales > Verbenaceae > Lippia > Lippia alba. Next base: position 6,862 of record JBBMKE010243556.1, on the reverse strand, counting down.
GAAATCTTCGGATTCAGGGTCGAAAATGAAACATGAAGCTAAATCATCCAGGGCTATTATTTTTTCGTACACTGTATGATTCTCCGAGTTGGAGCAAAAATTAATCACATAACGATAAACAGCTAAAAGTTGTGATGTATTCCAGGGTAAAGTCTTGGGATTTTCATCTTCATCAACCCGTCGGTGATTCAGGCTTCTCAAATAAGCAGACAGATTTTCGATGGAGAGACCCATGTGCACGTATATCAAATGAAATTATGTGAATAATGAGATAGAGATTGATAGTTTTTGTGATAAGAAAATTATGAAATGTGGTCATATGATAAATGCGGAATAGCAAAATTAATGAAAGAAGAAGTAAGAGCATTGCAAATTCTTTTAGGTGGAAGAAATGAGGGAAAAGGCAAAAAACGGCGCCAAAATTGGCCTGAAATTAGGGTTCCGTCTTCAGTTAACGACAAGGCTAACGGCAGGACAAAGTTTGTAAAAAAAGTGGTAGTTCAGTGACCATTCTTGTAATATTGAAAAATGAGGGACTAAAAGATAATAAGTTGTATAGTTGGGTGATCAAAATTGTAATGTTCCCTATTATAGCATTGTCATGCTAAATGCAACTTCCCTGCAAACTATTTAACTATAATTTGAACTTATATAATTCTTGGACATCTTAAACATTCTGCACATTATAAAACATTGAAGTAATGGCATATCAAAACTAACATTACATGAACTTCCATTTCAACGCCCGTCAAGCTCCGTTACAGTAAGCTCATTCACAGAATATCCCATTTGGCTGGTGGACTGAGTCGACCCAAAATGAAAAGGATTCCATTTCTCGGCGAACAATGGCTGCTCCGGCAGGGGTAAATGTGTAATTTCACCGCTGAGCATCGACAGGGCAGCTTGAATTGTCGGCCTATCCTTAGGAAATTCTTGGACACATAAGAGACCAATATGAATGCATCTCACTATCTCTTTCTGGAATTTGGAACCTTCTATCATTGGATCCACTAAAGACATTCCATTGTTTTCATTCCACATTCTCCATGCCTGAGAAAATAATATTAATATGGGCGAATTTATTATTAGGGTGGGATGCATGATTCACTAAAAAAGAACCGTTAAATTAATACAAACTTATTCATCAGAAACCCGTCCGAATTGAAGCTAGAGGAAATATTATGACTTACACATCCTAGAAGGCCCAAAGACCATTCTTCATTGAAGTAATGCGTGTTCTTTTTTCCGGTCACAATCTCTAGAATCAGCACTCCAAAACTATATACGTCAGACTTTTCAGAAAATCTGCCCTCCATTGCGTATTCCGGCGCCATATAACCACTACAAAATTAAGATAAGTCTCCCCATTTGTGAGAAAATTCACTCCGCAGGTTTAAATTTATAAATTGGTAAATTTTATAACACCATCTCCTCATTTTTATGTACCTACTTTGCCCTTAATACTTACTGAACAATATTTGAGTCTGATCTATTGCATGCGTAAAGTGAAGTATACAGAGTATAGAAGGCAGTGTTTTTGTAATTTCTCAAAAGTTCGGGGAAGTTCATGTACTTTTGCCAAATCTCAGTGTATGCAACATATATATATCCTTTATTATTAAAATGAATTGACTTACTAAGTTCCAACAACTCTTGAAGTGTTTGCTTGATCTTCGTTCCCTCCAAAAATTCTTGCCATTCCGAAATCTGAAATCTTGGGGTTCCAATCCTCATCCAACAAAACGTTGCTTGGCTTCAAATCTCGATGGATGATCCTCAATATAGAGTCCTTGTGAAGGTATAATAGCCCTAGACCTATACCTTCGATAATGCTAAACCGTTTCTCCCAATCTAAAACCTTCCGTGATGGATGGCTAGGATCTACAAGAACAATTAGAAAAAGAAAACATCTTACTTTTGCAGCAGAAAAGTTAATATTTAAATTTTAAAAGAAAGATCCGGCTTTTTGTTTCAGTTTACCAAAGAGGCAAACGTCCAAGCTTTTATTAGGCATGTGTTCATATATCAACATCTTCTCTTCTTTCTCCACACAGCATCCTATTAGTCTGACGAGATTTCTATGTTGGAGTTTGGAAATGAGAATCACTTCATTCATGAATTCTTGTACGCCTTGTGATGAAGCTTCTGAAAGCCTCTTTATGGCAATTTCTTTCCCATTTTCAAGTTTTCCCTGCAATTTACCAGAAATACATCAACAATTTACATCCTGATGAAATGATGAATGACAAAACCAATAATATGGGACAGATTTTTACCAAGTAAACAGAACCAAAACCACCCGTGCCAAGCATGTTGTCATCATGAAATTGGTTTGTGGCTTTCGCGATTGTATCAAAAGTGAATAGTGGCAACTCTTTGATGTCAGCTATTTCAGAATCGTCTTTGAGTACAATAGCATTTGAACATGAGGGCAATCTTTGGTTTGCTTCGGAAACCTTTCGGCCTTTCCTAGCGAAAACTCCTGAATTTCACAAGAAAAAGTATAATTTATATTCAAGAACACACACGCAGTTATTCATCAACACACACACGTAGTGATTCATCAAGAATCTCTTTTTTGTTCACCTTTTTTCTTGGTCCAGCACCATACAAGAAAGACACATATGGATATGCAAACAAACCCCGCAATTACTGGAATTATGATAATCAGTTTCTTGTCCTTATCATCATCTGCAAAAAGAAACATTACTATAGCAAAGCAAGATAAAACTCATTGAACTTGTCTTATAAAATGCGAAAGAATCAAGGAAAAGTACCTAATTCTGAAGATGCAAGACGGATGTAAATATCAGGACCAACGCCGGAAAATTGCAAAATATCAATCAACGTGTCGCTCCAAAACAGACACCCGAGATTTGGATCATGAGAATAAGCTAAGCAAGAACAGTTCCTCAAACATATACTTCTACATTCATCATCTCCTCTACCTGGGTATCTATCAGCAAAATCAGGCACCTTAATAAACGGCAGCCTGAAAAATCCATCACCGTTTCCGGTAGTATTATTGCTGCGATCACACTGCAGCTGCGTTTTCCTAATGCACCCACTTGTCCAGTTACCATTTCGCCATTCATCCCTGTTTGCCGGTTCAAATCCTCTCAAACACGAACAAATAGGGGAGTCTCGAGCATTGCATATGCCAAAAGGTCCACACTTTCCATAAAAATCACATTCATTTTCAGGAGCCAACCATGGAGTAATCCAACTCTTGGTCTGATTATTCCACACCTTGTGCTCCAAAACGCCCGTAGAATTCAAGCTGACTTTCATCACGTATGCCATCACAGGCGCGGTGAAATAGTAAGTATCTGAATCATTCGCCACGGTGAAACCGGCCAGGTTTGGAGAATTGTTATTCTGAATTCCAATATATATCACCCCGTTCCAGGGCCCACTTCGCCAATAGGTTCTGCCGTTTTCCCAGATCATATTTTGTGGGAGTGGTAGAGCTTCAAGACCAGCTGTAAATTTACCTACTGCGGGGTCTGACTCTGTTTTCCAAGAAGACAACACTATTTTCTCACCTGTTTTTATGTTATCGGTATTCCTCAAAGTGGGCACGAAAACATTAGTGGGATGCGAAAAACAATCCCATATAACGTTTCCTGTCGAAATATCCCGGAGAACAAGGTTTCCAGTGTCCAGGAGTTGAGCAGTGGTGTTCATGGTAGCATTTGTGGCGTTTGTGGACCAGACGGTGTCGTTTTGGCCATTCTTGAGTACGAGGTCGCCGCCTGTCGATATGGTTACAGTGCCTGAAGAATCTGTGAGGGGCTTCTCTCTGTTGGCCACCCATATAACATCTCTTTCGGAGAAGACGTAGAAAATGCCCAAGTAGCGGTTAGTGGTGTTGACGGGGGAGAAGAATCCCAATTTGAAAACCTGTCGGGGGGAAACTATTGAATCGGGATCTCTGATGGATAAAGTGGAGTTAATAGTGTCTGTTTCTAAGCAAAATCCCTGGAAAGGAAAGCAGAGTATCAAGAAAAGGATTTGAAGAAACATTGTAAGGACCTTGGTGTTGCACATTACTGCAGTGGCTAACTGCCGGTATATTAACAGGGTCAGGTCGGAGAGGATTTTCTGATTTTGTCTTTATGACTAAGTCGGATTTTGATTTCCATTCAGTAAATTTTTTATTTTTTAGCACAATTTCACCGAAACATAAAATATGGTTGTTTCTAGAAAAAATTTGAAATTTTGATGAATTGATGTTGATGTAGAGTTCACCTGCTAACGCAAACATTTTCCAGGTTTTGTCATCAACCGTCAAGTGTCAATAGTTGGTTGGGACTTTAAGTATCCAGCAAGATTGAATTAAATATGAAAAAGATTAGACACTGAATCAATAAAAAAAAATCTGTTTTTCTTGAATGGTTTACAGGCTTACAGCAGCCATGACTAATATAAATCCCGATTTGCTCATTTGTCGGATGTTCACTGTATTTCTGCTGAAAATTCTACCCACGAAAATGACTTGAATTGTTATTTTGTACATTTTTTAGAAAATAAAGCATGAAAATTTGACTTACCACAAACGTGTTAACTTTGAATCATATAATATATACGGTCGATAATGACGTTAAAGACATCCCTACACTAGTTATGACTTATGACTAGTTTTACGAAAGGAACAGGGCGAACACAAACATGGTTCTCAGGAAGTTTCCCCAGTATCACCGGTCTGAGTCCAAGTTGCATTGCTCACCACTTCTTGCCTACTAAATCTCAGTCCACAATAAATTGGAAAATTTACATATATTTGACTATCCAACTTTTAGGCTTACTTATAATACATTTATATGAGCGTTATATTAAAAATATGAGCAAAGTTATAAAATTATCATTTCTAAATTTGACAAATATAAACAAAACGATACATATATATTATGAATTTAACCGTCATTGGTCACAAATCCATTAAAAAAAATAAGGGGTGTTATAGATGGACAATATTATAATGAGGCCTAAATGTAGGAAAGTCACATAAATTTTCCTAATATATATATATATATATATATCACCTAAAAGATTAAGACATCTCAACATACCTCCTCATATGTAGTCGAACTTCTTTGGTCAAGTCTCCCACGTGAAAATCTTTTTCTTTTCTTTTTTTTTTTTTCCATTCATAGAACCTGTTTTGGTTTGTGCTCTTACTGCATATTGAATGACCGTTTCATCTAAAAGATTAGGTAGACCGAAAAGCACTATCATTAAATATCTAAACATCTCAATAAATTTAGCCGAAGAGGCTACAACATCAAATTCTCACCCAAGCTAATTTAGTTCCTAATTCAATGATATTCCTCTCAAATAATTTCAATTTACAGATAAGTCAATCATTCAATATAATATTAGAGCATAAAAAAAAAAATCTTGTGGTTGTTTAATATGGTATTTCTAGTGATTCAAACTTCGAGTGGTGTAACAAATGGACGTCTTCGGGTCTAAGCAAACTGCGACCACTCTCAGTTCTAAATTTCGAAATTAGACATATCTCTAGGTGAAGTTGTAGCATATTCAATTCTAGAGTATCATGTCAAACATGCTAAGTTTTGTAAAGTGTAGAATTGTAAATAAAAAAAATTTGTGCAGTGTTTATTTACATATAATTTTGGGGAAACATGGACTATACATTGTTAAGAATATCATCGGCCGGTAACCACGCTGAGAGTAACAGTATTCATAGAGCTACTACTTTTGTTGCTCTGCTGAGAAGAACTAGTACCACCGGTATGAGTAATTGTTCTTGACTCGACGACAAATGCAGGAGGGTTAGGGTTAGGTAGCTCTACAATGTCACTTCGCAGCATCGAGAGAACAGATGAAACGGATAGTCTATCTCTAGGACGTTCTTGCACACACAGTAAACCAATATGTATGCATCTAAGCACCTCGCCCAAATTGTCCGGACTTGATATTCTAGGATCTATAGAAGAAGCAATATTGTCTTCATTCCACAATTGCCATACCTGAAAAAATTTCTGCTAGTTTGAGAAAGGGATATCCCAAAGTTTGAACTGCCAACACATCTATCCCTCAGGTTGGAGGAATTACATTGAGGGTATGCTGGGGGAGGTCTAGATAATTTCTTTAATCTTAGGGAAAGTATGTGTAATTACATCGAATATTCTTATTCTAGGATCCTTAGTATGACTTACATGTGCCAAAAGGTTTGAAGTGGTATCGCCGTAGAAGGTCGTATTCCTTTTCCCCGTAGCAATCTCTACCATCAGAACTCCAAAGCTAAAAACATCAGATTTTTCTGAAAATATTCCTTCCATTGCATACTCAGGAGCCATGTATCCGCTGCAAGAGAAACATCGGTTACCATGATAATATGGAAATGTAAATATTTCGACAAAATATATACTTACTATGTTCCTACAACTCTCATGGTCCTAATGTGATCTTCCTTGGTACCATATATTCTTGCCATGCCAAAGTCTGAAATCTTTGGGTTCCAATCATCATCCAGCAATATGTTACTGGGCTTGAGATCTCTATGTATAATTTTCAATCTCGAATCCCTGTGAAGATACAACAGCCCGCGACAAACACCTTCAATGATGTTGAAACGTTTCCGCCAGTCAAGGACATCTTGAGAATGATCTAATAGAAAAACATATTCAAAGAAAAAATGTTTCATTGAATCTACCATTCTACTATAATATCAAAATATGATTGGAAAACAGAGTAGAATTTTGATCCCACCAAAGAGGAAAAAGTCTAAGCTTTTATTAGGCATGTATTCGTACACGAGCATTGTCTCTTTATTCTCAACACAGCACCCCAATAATCTAACGAGATTTCTGTGTTGCAGTCGAGAAATGAGCAC
>JBBMKE010243446.1:0-14360 GCA_037834125.1 Lippia alba | reverse complement strand
TTAATACAAATGGACTGCATGCAAGCCAATTAAGATGACGAGGCATTCCTATGCCTAAATCTAGCTAGGTGATGCAGAAAGGCCTCATTTAATACTATTGGCTAAAGATGCGGCGTAACAAAGAGAACTCTTGGTTGTTAAGAAAAGGGTGAGATTGCCCCAATTAATGATCATCAGGAAATGTTTTGGATAAAATGGGTATTTGACTTATGTACATATGCCTATTTTATATTGAATTCGTTAGTGGTTGTTTAATATTAAAATTGTATAATGTGATTATAAAATATTAAATGTTAGTTCGCTATTTAAAATATATTTAAGGTATTCTAATATATCATTTACTGTATCTATTTTACTAAAATAAATCAATTCAATCAATCATATTTTAAAAAGCTAATTATGTCGAAATACAAATTAATAATTCATTTTTAAATTTATTTTAAGCAAAATAAATAAATAATATTACATAAATCACTGATCAAATTTCTAAACGAGTCTCGATATTGCAAGATAATTTACTTATTTTTCTTTAGTTCAAGATCTGGGGTGGTACATAAGTGGTCGCCAACGTGTCGTTCCGACAGCCACGTGTTCGATATTCAATGAAGAATTCTGATGGTGAAAAGTCCTGTAATTTCATCAGATTCAAAATTGAATGATCAAATTCACCAAATCCCAAAATTTTGTCCAAAGATCTCAAATCGGATTACTGAATTGAATGAATAGAACATTTTTCCCTTATTATTAATTATTATTATTTTGGATGAATCATACTGAGACCCGTTTGGTGGGTATATTTATGGTTAGAATCTTCGATTTCAGGTTTTGTCGCGTCTTCTATTTTGTTTATATAATACATACATTACGTATGTTAATAGACGGTTGAGATTAGGATAGGAAACTAAATGTAATATGAAAAGAACTATAATGCAATATTAAACCTCATAGTTTTAGAAAGTTGTAAGAGCATATATTATCAAGTTCATGACTATGATGAACTTAATTAGAATTTATGAGTTTTAGGGTATGATATTCAATGCATCTTCTTGCACAAATGTTGGTCCAATCATCTCATCTACACATTTCTATTCACTTTTTGTTGCAAAGACTTAATGGTGAGATAGCTTTTTGGCAAAAGTCACCCATTATAATTTTATGAAATGATAATTATTTAGGGTTTCTCTTTTTTCTTCTCCAATTTAGTTTAATTAAAGGGGAGCGTTTTTGGGAGTGGGGTAGGTTTAATTTAAAAAGAAAAGGGTCATCAAGAAAAAGGAAATTAAAATGCCCACTAACAAGTTCCTTTTTGGCTAAAAAGATAGTTGGAAGAATGATGGGCTCTTAACATATTGGGAGGATGGATCAACTCCCTCTTCCTTAGTGGAGTTCTTTCATTTACTTCAATTGTTTAATCAAAGGTGAGCATTTTTGTTTTTCTTTTTGAACCCTCAAAATCTTCTATTATGCTTAAGTATTACTTGATTACTACTACCACCACATTTTTATTCTTTTTAGTCTAAGTTCCTTTTTGGAAAAAAACAAATTAATGTTTTTAGTGATCAATTTGTTCTTCGGGTATATGCCTTGGGAAGAAGAAGAAGAATTAAGCATTGAATTATTCCCATCATTTTATTTAATTCTTTGCTTCTTAAGGGTGGGAGGGTGGTGGTTAAAAGTTAAAAATTATTCGGATTTCATGCCAAATAAATGATTAAGGTAATAAAATTGAAGATGGTACAACTACTAGGATTGTGTAACCTGATTCTTACTTAAGTCGGAATGACTTATTCTTATTCAACAAATAGCACACAATTCATTCTTATTCTACAAAAAGTCTTCTAATCTAATTCTTATCTCTAAATGAGTTCTGATGGTTTTTAATCATTCATTATTTATCGAACTCCTGCAAGATCGTCTGTTGGCAAGCTCGCTAGCTCTAAGCCTCTAAGCTCGTCTGTTCGTCATTCAACAAACTCGTCAGTCCACCTCTTATGTCATCTATGGTATATTGGAGGTGGCTTATTAGACAAACTCCTTGGACCTGCCAAATTGGGCCTCATCATAACATATATTTATTAAATTTATATAATATTAAGGTGTAATAAAGATTTCTCCCATTTCCTTATATTTGACACGAATCTACCTTTTTTTCTTCTTCTTCCAGAACCCCACATTTTCGTTGGCTTAGCTGTGACAATTTCATATATTCTTGCAATTTTCCAGGTGCAATAATTCCCTTTTGTTCGTTTAACTAATGCTGTTTCTGCATACATTTACAGCAGTTGTAGCTCTACGTACGTTCCTCATGAAAATTTCTTATACTATTTTAAGATTCAGTTATTAATTTAGCTTGAACCAAAAAAGAAAAAAAAATATTAAGTTAGCCCTTTTGCATTTGGTAGTGGGGTGATTGCCACTAAAAAGTAAAAACATTAAACACGTTACGACAAGCGCAATAAATGAGTTATGTATTTGCTAAGAAAATTAGTATCGTCAGTTTGTAACATCTGAAAAAAAAAAAAAAAAGTTTGTAACATGTGTTAAAAAAAAAAAAATTATAACGTGTCCTGTGTTAATATTATTTATTTTCATCAGTTTGTATATCTTTTGGCCACAAGTAATTTTCCTTCTTCTTTTTTTTTTTTTTTAGTTAACAAATAATTTTCCTTCTTTTCACTTAATAGATTAACAGTGATTTAGACTAGTAATTAAGGCAATTGTATTGCGTAGACTAATGGTATTAGTAGGGAAATGAGTAAAAACAATTAAGTACTTTCAAAATAATGGCTTTAGCTTCGCAATTTCTAAACACAGCTACTTAATCGAAAGATGCAAGACCAAACTTAATAAGGTATTAACAATTTTGCACACCGGATGAGCGGGCAGAAAAAAATTCAAAATTTTATATTATTACTTAATTTATAATTATTTTGAATATAATTATAATTTTATGATAAATAAATGAATAAATTAAATAAAATAATATCAAATTGAAAAAGAAAAAAAATTAAAGATAAATAAGTGAATATAAATTTAGAAAAAGAATTTAAGAAATCCATGAATATAGATCAGTTAAACAAAAAACTGTAAAACTACGTGTTAAGGATCTATATTAAATAAAATAAAAAAATAATTTAAAAAAAAGAATTAAAAACCATGACACCACAAATAGGTCTGGCGCTAGATAGTCAAATATTCAATTAGACATTTTTAATTTTTTTTTATATGAATATATTCTACTAACTATTTCTACTTCAGTTATGACTTATGACATTAATGACTAAAAAATTATACTCACAGAAAAAATGGACCCAAAAAATTATAAAGGAAAGGTGACTTCGACTTTAAATTATACTCATTCAAAAAGATAAATAAATTAGAAATAAGAACAAGTGGTTGCTTACTTTCTTCTTTGCCTGATTTACATACCTTCTTCAGCTTAGCGGCAACAATTATACTCTTACAGTTTGTAAATCCTCGCAAATTTCTCCGCTTTCTTCGTGCAAATTAAGCAGAAATTTCAGGTGACTCAATTCCCGTTTCTTCTTTTAATAATCGTCTCTTATTTGCATTTTGATTTCCTGCAAATATTTAAAGAAAATTGCAGCATTACATTCCATATATGCTTTAAATTTTAGGCCTTGTTTATTACATGTCATGTTTTAATAACAGATCGAAATCTAATTATCTATAAGATTTACATCCAAAAATTCTACCTCCCACTTCTTCTTGCAGATCTAACCACTCGACTGTAACAATTTCAGATATCTGCTAACTGTGGATTTCCTGCAAGTTTTTCAGGTAACTCAATTCCCTTTGGTTCCTTTTAACAATGCTTTCTCATATGTTTTACACTTTCTGTAATTATGTACAACACTTGTCTTAATATGTGAATGTTTGGACATCTATCCATTATCTATACTATTATATATTTGATAACAATATTTGATTTTAATCGTGTAATTTCAACTAAATAAAGTTTTGTAGTTTTTTCAAAATATGTAACTGGATGGAAAATATATGATTGATAGATTTTTATTTTATATATTATATTATTATAGAAATAAATAGTAATTAAAGAGTGTAATTATCTTGGTAAGATTCATAATATATGAATATTTTTTTAAAAAATTATACATATTTTTATCAATATATATAAATGTTATTGATTGCATTTTTACATATTTATAGTAAGTATAATAGCTAATATCCTGCCAAAAAATCTTGTTTAAGATAAAAATGTTTGAGCTAATCACTATTATTAATCAGGCATCCAAAAATATCTAAGATATTTCAGATAAGAAAATTTGAACTAATAACTATTATTAATCATGCATCCACGTCATAGTCAAATACTATTATTAATTAGGGTTTATAATTGAGAGGATACATTAATTAAATTTAAAAAATTGATAAAGAAAAATTAAAACAAAATTTTTTAGAATATCAAATTGCAATTTGATTTCTTTACGAGGTTGTTAAAGTTTAAAATCCATGAGATTGACGAAATTTATTAGATTTTTGAGATTTCTGACTTAATCCCTTAAGGTACGAGTTGTTTTTATTTTTATAAATTTTTATATTTGATGTTAAAAAAATATGTGCTCGCAACAAACAAATTAATTCAAAGTATAAATACATTAATTTAATCTTAATGTTTGAATTAGTTGTTTTTAGAATATCAAGTAAGAATTGATTCGTGAATGAGACTGTCAAAGTTTGGAATTCTTGACAAAATTAATGAAGTTTGAAAAACTTTCCAAATTCTTAGCTCAATATCTCATAAAGGTACAAGTCGTAAGATTTTACACACATTTTGATTTAATTTAGCGATAATAATAACTTTTAAATATTTTTATTTAGATGCTCTATATATGATATAATTATAATTATATTTTACTATTTAATAATTTTAAGTTACTTTAGAATATAATACAACTATAAAACTACGAGAATCGTACAAGTCGCATGCTAGTATATAATTATATATTGTCAAATATATGTAATTATATGCATCGCACGGGGGTATGATTATATATTACTAAAGAAATAACTAATAATAATTTTCAACTACTCTAAATATAATATAATTATAATAATTTTGTATAATATTTATTTATTTATTTTAAATATAGTATAATTATAATAATTCTGTAAATTGCACGGGTAGTAGGTTAATAAATAAATATTTCAAAAAATTATATTGTTCTAATATTGTCCAATAATCAAATAATATATTTGATTACGATTAATATTAAGGAAGGAAAATACTTTTTTTTTTTTTTTTTTTGGTTTTATAATTGGGCCGAAGCCCTTTTTTGAGGTTCGCCTCTCGTATTATTGCAATCCGAACCAAAAGTTTACAAAAGAGTTTTCAAACACTACGTAATGCAGCCAAGCCCGGTAACATATTGGGCTAGTATCAAAACCAAAACAACAAGAAAACAAACAAATCCAAATACAATTTGGACCGGAAGCGAAAGCAACAAGGGCCCAAACGCCTAAAAACCAAAACCAAGCAAATAGGCCCAAACGTGTAAACAAGAGGAAGAAAGGCTTGCAAGGGGGAAGATAGGCCGCACGCCAAGCAAGCCTAATGAGTACTAGACACGCCTGGCCCACAAGGCGCACAGCCCGCCCAAGCCAAAAGGCAGCATCCGTAGCAGCCTAGGCAGGCTAGCATATCCAGGCGCACATTGAGCAAGCGTCCCCGCCAGCCACCCAAGCTGCTCTAAACATCCGTCTAGCAGCTCCTCTTTGCACGCAAGCCTCCCGCCATGGACTGCAATCTGTCGCCCAGCACCTGAACGCAGCCCCAATATTCAAATCCCGTACATGCCCAGGAGCCCAGCTTTCACATAGTGCCTAGGCAAATGCCTAGGCCATCCACACAATACTTTCACCCTCATAGCATCAAAATCCGCCAACACCCTCATTGCAGCGGCCAGTCCGCCCAGCTCACCCAGGCCTACCTAGCCCTGCCGGGCTGTTCATTATCCGCCTAGGCTGCCGCTTAGGCAAACCCTCAACTAGGCCACGCTACCAATCTCTCGGGTGCCTGCATCCAGAACATCCGCAATAGTAGTCCCCTTGTCTACGACAGTAATCTCATCTTCCTCTAAAGCGACCCCATCTAGAGTGACCACTGCACTCGTGAATCCATATCTACTAAGGTGTTATACAGAACCCATCAATCATAAGATCATCATTAAACTTAGTTTGTACGACCCACAACTCGTGAGACATCACACTAGCTAAAATAATCATGAAATATTAATTACTTATAAAATAATTAATTAGGAAACTAAGAACTAATAAGTTACACATAGTTGCCTCATGACTCCTAAGCTAGCAACTAGCTTGCTTATTAAACTGAAATCCTATTGATAGAATGCTAGTAATTTTAATAAAGTTTGCACTTTACATAAAATATCTATTTTTAAAAACTGATTAATTTTTGTGGGAATTTTTTTGAATTGACCCTACCAACATATAAAGTTATCCATTTTAATTAGTCTTGTTTAAGGTAGTTTCATGTTTAGTAGATAATGTGTCCTAGCATGATAAAAATATAAGGTAAACATGAGTTTCTTATCTTATGAGCCATAAAAAGAAATATATTACACCAAGGAATGTAAAACACAAACAAAACGCAATGGAGTTTAAAATTTTCTCTAACAAGAGTGTAACACCCGGAACAAGAGGTGTCACAACCCCCGCACTATGAGCCCGATCCACACATGAAATGAAAAGTCCATACATGAACCAAGCTCACAGCGAAAGGAGACTCACTCACTCACTATGCCAGGCGGGAATTAAAACTTCGAAACCAAAAACACAAGAGCAAAACATGCAAATGCGGAAGCAATTCATATAGCCAAAATCAATTAGTGACAAAAACGGGTTCAACTAGCATAAATACCTAGTCCCGAAATTCCATACATAAACCATAGATCATACTTATGGGTTTAATCTGTCCCTAGAAGTCTGTCCTGAATTTACATCAATATCCATATAACATTCTTACATTTGTTCGAATAATCATGGTTCAAGATACAATGAGTGAAGACCCAAAATCTAAACATAAGACTCGTCAAGACACTTCCTGCCTAGCATTCCAAACCTGCAAGAACTGAAAACAAAGCCGAGTTCAGTCTATAGGAGACTGATGGGTACAAAACAGGGCATACTATAATAATATTGCATAATTTAAACATCCACACATGCAAGCTATAATCCCGTTCGAGGTTTTGAAATATTTCACAAGTGGGCGAAAACAAATAAAACAACGATCGAGATTACAACTATCAATTCATTTAATTAATCAATCATTCATGCGGTCTTTAAGTGAGCTCGGTGAGTGGGTAAATTCTCCAACCTTCACCTCGTGTGTGCATTCATTCGTTCGTTCATTCATTCATTCATTCGTTCGTTAGCGAGCATACAACAATCATTCATGCATTCATTCATTCATTCTTTCTTTCTTTTATTCATTCATTAGTTTATTCATTCATTAGCATATACATCTCCTTACTCTGGTGGCGGACAGGTTAGCAAGATCCGGCCACCCATGCATTGACCAAAAGGGTTTCATGACTCCCTAGGTGGCACTCAGTGGCCATTCCTCGCTAAAACTCCTAACGAGGGCTGGTTGCACCGTTATTCATTGTGGGACTAACACATAGGATCACCGTCGGCCCTATGCCTCCCCGGATAGCCACATGTATTAAGCCCCTGGGCCCCATTCATTGTGATCACTGATCTCGCCAAAACGTTAGGTGGGAATTCAATAAAAGAAAAGAGGCTTTAACGTTAAATCAATGACCATCTGAAAAGACTCGAAATATATATATATATATACATTACATTTGGCTTAAATATACACATTGTGATATATCAGGTCAATTCATAAATAGTAGAAAAGAAGCCCACCTGTTACGCCTTACCAAACCAACCAAGAAGATTTGAAAGTAACCTATGAACCCGGCACGTCTCCACCCTGGAGAAACTGTATAAAAGACAACATGGTGCTTTCGTGAGACTCAAGATTCCACATGAACCAAATATGACACATGGCAATGCATTAAGATGATATGAAATGCATAAATGATCAAATCAATGACATGGAGATGCATTCAAGTACACTTTTAATCATTCTTTCATTCTTTGAAATGTTCATAATCATTTCCTTCATTGATCACTTCATTTCAAGCCACACTTCAACAATAATGTTCATAACACATAATTCAACTTGAATAAGAGTCATAAGTTCCCAAAAATTAGGCTATTCATGCGCAAATAAGAGCAACGAGGGCACACGAATGCATAACTGGCACATACCACGTCCAATGAACCCTAAATTGTCATGAAGCACTTAACACATACATAAGACATATTTAAAATGCATATAAAGCAAGTGAACCACATACGAGGGTCAACGAAATGAAAACAACTCAAGATAAATGATTTGGGTACCTTTTGGTGAGAGCTGACAGTTTTCGAAAATACGCAAGCTGTAGGAAAATGGGAATATCCCGAGTTGCACAACTTGAAATTGAGTTTTGTTTGGAGATAAAACTAGACATACAGGGCTTTCCGAGCATGTGTGGCACAAATCGTGGTTCAAAACGAGGTGAAAATGGCGTAGGTGCGAAGTTGGACGAATGCAGTTTTCCGGCGTAGTGTCCACACAAAAAGTAAATGGTTATATCTCACAATCTAGAAAAGATATTGAGGTGAAATCAATTGGAGGATAAAATAGACTCAAAGAAGTTTCCGTGGCTAAAATTCAGGTCATTCCAAGCACAAACGAAGGCTGCACGGCCGGGCGAATATTGGCCTGAAAACCTGCGTGGCCGCACGAGAATAAAAATTTCCAAATCTCAAACTTTTCGCGTGGCCTCGTGACTTTGTAGTGTAAAACGCGCGCGGCCGCGGAATCGCCTGCTAAAAAATGCAGCAGTAGCCTCAAATTTCATCACAACAACCAAAACTCCAAGATCACATCAAGGACAAGATTATGCATCAAGAATCACCCTAAAAACGTCCAAAGTTCATGCACAAACACAATCACAAGTCCATTCATGCTTGAAGATGAAATGATCAAGTTTTTCCCCAAAACCTTCAAACCCTCATTAATGGTAAATCATTCAATGCCCAAAACCATGAAAAGTGAGTTCATAAATGCAATAAGGATGCAAGAGTGACCAACAATCATGCCTCAAACCAACTAAAACTCTAAGGAATGCATAAGATCAAGGAATCATCCAAAAACCTAACTATTCAATCAAATTCGCATACTATAACCAAACCTTAACCATATTAATCAATTAAGCACTTAAAAGAACAAGGAAGAGATGCCATACAATAATATAAGTCCACCTTGAAGAGAAGGAAAGCGATGAAGTCTTGAGCTAAGGTTGAAGAAGGTGAATAGTGCTTTTCTCTTGAGGTTGATGAGGGGCTCGGTTTTGCTACTTCTTTCACTAACTTAGGGGATTAATTTTGAAATGAAAAGGGTTAAGGCTGATGGGGCTTGAAGTATGGAGCATGTGGGCCCTTGAATCACCTAATTTGAACTTAAAATGAGGGAGATATGCCATTTTTAGTATAAAGGTGTCATTATACCCAGGATTAAGGGTTCATGGGTGTTCCGGGCAAATTTCGAGGGTCCGAACCATTTTAGAAAAATATGAGGCTAGTCCAATCGAGTCTGAATCGTCGATTCAAGCTCAATGGAGGTGACGAAATTCGAATCTGAATTCCCGAGCTCAAGATATGCATGCCGGAACGAAAGGTGCGTTAAATGCTCGTTAACCCCCTTTTCGTCACTAACTTAAAATGAAATGTGTATGCATGCCAAATGAGTCCGAAAATGATGCAGGAACACATGCACATGATCAAAATACGCATATCCATCACATACCCAAATTCCATAAAATTCCAAGTCCAACACGCAAAGAATCGGCACATCATTCATGCGCAAATCGTTCATACGTTCAATTAGTTCAATCAAATCACATATTCACTTAAGTCATATTAACAAATATTTCAAGTAATATCAAAATAATTCACTTAATACATAATTAAATAAATTTAAATTGCGCAAATAATTTCACACACAACATACTTGTACAATTGAGAAATCGGGGCATCACAAAGAGGACTGTTTGCTTGCAATTTTTACTCTAAAAAGAATGGAGTTTTAAGAACCATACTTTAGATAGTCTTTCTTGAAACGTTAAAACCGTCTATTATAATTTATTCAAATGGTATTGAATCCACACCTCCTGAATGACTTTTTCTTCTTCTCCAATACTCCAACTTAGAAGCCCTCTAGAACGTATCACCGCCAACCTAGGTCACGATCAAATCACGGAGGATGCTAGTGCTATGATTTGTGTATAGGTTACGAATTTCTCAAGAACTCGTTTCTTTTTCTCTTGTATAAAAAAGGCGCTTCAAGAATGTCGGTCTGAAACATTAAGAGTTTGAACCCTTAGGTTAAATACCCTAGGGTTCGAACCTCTTGTGTTGAAGGAGAAAAATTCTCTTTCGTTCTAGGACTTGTTTTCTTGATAGAAAAGTTACATGTTTACTTTTCTCTCAAGACATACAATCTAGAATCTTTCCAAATCTTTTCATTTCTTATCTTAACTCCTTTAGGATATTATATTATATTTATCTATTTCATAAATAAATAGACTGATATTTCAATTCATAATTAATTATTTATTGAACCTTTTATTTTAGATTTGGCTTATTAATTAATTTTTAATTAATTAAAATACAAAAATGAATTAAACTAATCTAATTAAATAAACCATGCACATATGTGGCACATGCCACACGTGTGACTCACGCCTCACACGTGCCACACACGTGTGGGCCCCTCCGACTACATTTAACGAGTTCGATTAATCCAATTAATTAATTTAACCCATACCCTCATAACTCGGTATTTATGCGTGACTTTCTAACTTCATTATTCGATTAACAGCCACCTAATTAACTAATACCCTTATTAATTAGTTAGTTCACAAATCACACAATCATACTCTAGCAGCAGGTGTATATCCCCCAGCCGAATAATGACTAAATTGAAAAACCTTTTAGTCGATGACATAATGTGAGATACGATCCTCCTACCATCTCATCTATCGATTGAGATCTAGGGAAAAAGAATAATTCTAACCCTAATAATCTCAATTTTAAAGCTAAGTCCATTTCACGTCCATTTGATTTCGATCCAAAAAATCTCTTTCTTGGTCTAAATCTACTGCCTTAGCCGATGACTTCGAGATAGACTATGAAAAACTTATGTAATAAGAGATCTTCTTGCCTCTGTAGGTCCTTAATTGATTCTCAAATGCCTCCATGTGCTACTTTTGCAAACCCAACATAAGTTGTAACTCAGGTGTCTCAGGCGACACCCTTTTAGACCTATATCTAAGATTACCTAGTAAGCTCACATGAGACATCAATGGAATCTCAAATTTAAGGATTATGAATCACGTCATTAATCGATGAAATATTTCCTAATCTCGAAATCAGTACTACGTCTTGAAGTAGTTACTTCCTTTACCATTTATGAATCTTCTTACGAAGGACATCTCAGTGTGCTCGTTCTAAGAAGCAAATACCGTGTGTATCGCGTACACAATGCACTTTACACCATAGGAAATAAGATGATTCCTTCTTAGGACACAATCCCACAAGAAAATCTCAACAGAGTCTAGTTGACACATCCACTGTTCGTTGAACTCATTACTTGAAGTAGTTTCTAATCCATCTTAGATTAGGGGCTTGTTTTATGAGTCATTATCCTACATGACTAAGTCCTAAAACCTTGATGGATTAAGGTTCTAATACATACATCTAATTGTAAATATATAAAACATACGATAGCATATAAAGTAGTGATTGCCTATGGTATAAATCAGTTTGTTTATTGTCCAAAGATTGCTTGTGCTTTTAAGGAAATAAATAAATCGGTTTATACAAACTCTACTTTGAGGGACTATTCCTAACAGCAACCTACGAACAAAAGGATCGAGGATGTGGCCAACCCATATATATGGCTGAATCTTCTAGTCAGCTTAAGTAAGGAAGGAGATTTTGCAAAATCTCCTCTGTTTCAAGAGACAGCGCTTAGAGGTCTTATCATAAGGAAAGGACCGAGACTTTCACTCGGCCAAGCGAGGTCGAAGAGGAGTCCTTAGGCACGAAAGATCTTCAAAAGCGTCGTTTGACGTACATGAAGAGGCCACAAGAGTTAAGGCTTCGGCGTTGCTTGGGGATATACATCTATAAATTACCCATGCATTGTATATTTCTTTTTTGTCTTCACCGCACCTCACAAAACCCTAAAACTTACACTGTAGTTTTCAGTCTTAGATATGTACCATTTTTCGTTTTTTAATGCAATCAAGTTTTCTTCTTTCATTTTTCACGTTTATGTGCTTGTAGACCCCGAAAGCAACTGAAATTTTGTAGCTCCTAGGCATTACTTTTCAAATTCCTAATTCCAAGTTGATTGTGAGCCCTCAGGGAGTTCATATCCCTAACTGTCGCAAAAGTCTCGGTCTTACCATGCCTTTTTAATTTTTCCTTTTTACGTTTTGTACAATTTTTTAAATCATACCGACACGCCCCTTACTAAACACCACTATGGGTAAAAAATGGAATGCATTTGTCACGCTCACATTCAAAAGCGAAAAGGTGCAAACATAAACAATATTCTATAATAAATTATTATGATTTTACATCATATATTTTGGCGGATCATATATTATGTTATTAAATCATGTATTACAGGAAAACATATATTATGGTACATTATATATAAAGATATTATTTATAAATTATTTTATTAAACCACCCATATATTATTAATATATACATGTATGCAAATGATATATATTTAATATATGATACACTATATATATATTGTTAAAACATATATTATTTTAATATTATTATATATATAATATATACATTGTTAAATGACGTCAATTAGTATTAAATATTCAAATTTATATATTAATGAAACATATTATAGAATATTATGTTATTAGATTATGTACATTAGTAACTCATATGTATATTATTTATAGATATATATTTATTAAATAATATGCATTATTAATTACACAAATATAACATATATGATATATATTTAGTATATTATTAAAACATATATAAATTATATAATATCAAATGACAAAACTCACTGATTTCATGTGTTTCCATAATATATTATTTGTAAACTGGGTTAAATTTCCTCTTGCGACTATTATTCTTTTCTTTATTTACTTCTCTTTTCCCCCTTTTCAGTTTAACTTTGCTTCAACTCTCGTTATGCATGCTTTGTATGTCCTGATCTTTTAAACGTGTATAATTGGGTTATACATAACCTGTAACCATGCTGCATTTCGTTTCTTTTCTTTTCTTTTTCTTTTCTTTCCTTTCATATTTCAAATTTGCTTGATTGCTTCAAGTCTTGTTATGAATGCATTATATATAGGGGAAATTGTAATTTTATTTAATAGTATTAGCCAATTGTGCAAAGTAGTCCAATAATTTTCGAAATAACAAATAGAGTCGCGCTTGCTAACCAAGTGTTGCAACCAAAGTCCATTTTTGCAGAAAATGTATTTAAATATCGGGGAATGTGGGAAAAATCCCTAAATGTAGACTCAATTTACTTAAATCGTAATATGTTGTATAATTTTCGCAATATGTAATATGTATTATACAAAATGGGGAGCAAACCAAAATTAAGAGTCTCATCTGGAAAGTAAACATAAATAATTTTAAAAATAGAGAACAAACTAAAATTTTTTCAACCCATAAGGAGTTTTAAAAGAAGCCCCCTTTAAATATTTATAAAATTTATATCTTTTCACTTAATAAATGTTCATCATATTTAATAAAATTTTAATAAGCTTTATGCAATATCCAAATTACAATATTTTTTTTCATTTGAAAAGTAATACACACATAAAAGTATTTGTAATTTTTTTATTGCAGTAATTTTATAGTAATCATAATATCTCATTGTACATATTCTTTTTCTCCACGTTCTATGTTAATAACCTGCAAATTAAATTATGCCAACAAGGTAAGATTGTCTCTAATTGATATTTTCTCTTCATATTAAAATTATGGTGATTTGAGAAGTTATACGTGATCGTGGAATAAAAAATATATCGATGCAAAGTTTTGTTTTTGTTTTTGTTTTTTTTTTGTTTTTTAATTTGTGCCTTTATTTATATAACGCTAATGTAATTTATGTGCGAGAGTACCGCATGCGAATGTTGTTTGTTTAATGCTAGTAATTGTCACACATATGTTGCGTG
>JBBMKE010243337.1:0-14360 GCA_037834125.1 Lippia alba | reverse complement strand
TCTCGTTGCCGACAAATGAAAATGAGGTTGCAGGCTTACCCAAATTGGGAATGAATCTATTCAGCGATGGAAGGGGGGAAGGCAAAAAAAGGAAAAAAAAGGGGCAAATAGACTTTTCAGGGCGATGGGGGGTTTATAAAAAATAAGTTCTACATTGGTAACCTAAAACATATATTTTTCAAAGTGGGCGGTTTAGGAAAACTTTTTACCTTATTTGGTAATTTTAAATAATTACCCCTTTTTACCGGCAAATCATTATAAAATAAAAAGAAGCTAAGAAAATGCAGACAAAATCACAATTGGGTAGGTAATTTGTATCGTCTTAAAAAGTTCATAGAAAACAGAAATCCACATTAAAAAAAAATGTTTGAGCAACAAAATCAATGAAATAAAATATTAGTCATTGAAATGTGGAAAATTCAAACTCAAATTCTATACTCATGGATGGTGGATATTATACATTTATAATGTTTAAATCTATCGTTTCATTATATCAATATCCGTATTATATCTGTTGACACAATTTGCAAAATTTACTTCTTTTGATAAAAAAAAGTCATTTGAGTGTGAATACCAATATTAACACATTTATATTCGTGCACCATAATACTATATTACTATTCGCACAACTTAACGATATCAAGTTCAACTACGGTATATGTACCACTATTTTGTTATGGTTAAGAGCTTGCACCTCGATCAAGGTAAGAGCTTGCAAAAGTGCAAGTTCCTCGTCGTAGTTTCTTTACAAAAATTCATCCCAAAACGTTCAGAAAAACATGGGACCCACAACTTGGAAAGACACGAAATTCACAACTACAACACCGACATCCATTCGTGGCGAAGAGGGAACCTTGGTTCGTTAATTCTCACGAACGAAATGAATAAGTTTGTCATAATTTACGTTGCACGAATTCAAATAAGGCAATACAAACACGACAGGATATAAATTCGATAATATAAATTTTTTCATAAATTTTTTACGTAAAAAATTTCGAACACGAATGTCCAATACAACACGACACGATAAAATAATATTTTTAAAATCATAAATCATAATTTCTCTCTATATCATAGGAATGTGAACATAACTGCAGGCCAATAGCATAACATTACGTGGGCTACACTCAGACATTCCGTGCAGCTAACAACACCGACATTTTTAACTTTGGAAAAAAATAGCAAGGAATTTTTCCTCACGCAAAACCACATATTCCACACGATATTATTCCTTATACAAAGTCCAAGTTCGGTTCTTCATATTAATCAGGCAGTCAAAAGGGACAAATATATTCAGAAAACGCTAAAAAAGAATCACGTAAAAAGGCCAAAAGAAATATTCATACAGCAAAGTCACATTAACCAAAGTGATCTCTTTTCTCTAACTTAATCAGATAATAAAGATAATGTCTTCTTCATGTCTGCTGCGCAGGAGCTTCTCTTGCCAACTGTGATACGTATGGTTTGAGCTGTAAACAAGACAAACATCCATATTAGCAGTTGTTATTATGTATGTAATTACTGATTTAGTTCACTGTACAGATGCATAATTGTATCACAGGTCTCAACTACTCTTAACGTTTACCAACATTATTGCATCAAAAACATCAACTACTTGCACTGAAGTTTGGTGTTAAGGGAACCATAGCGCAATTCCCCACAATATTCTTTCTTAACAACTGCAAAATCTTGCAAATATACGGGGATTCTCTTGTCCGCCATATCGTATGAATGTGGACTCATAATATTTCTCGAAGCAGGTGAATGAAATATCATTCTCTAACTTGTCAAAAGAAAAGAAGTGAATGGAAAAGGTAATTGTGCTATCAAAACCAGTCGTTTTGGGATCTCATATCGCTGTTGAAGTATTTTACATGGAAACAATACTTGGTACTCGAAACCTTTAACGGCAGACTAACTTTTGTGTTTTGCAAGAGAGAGACAAGAGTGAAATGTGTATTTCTTTTGTCATTTCAAGATTGAAACCAAGTCGGGAAAGAAAAAATTAAGTTGTTAAACTTTATTAAGTAGTCAGTTATAACTTATAACTACTTTGAGTTGTGAGTTTCCTAGCTTAGGGTTGATTTTACTTGCCTCCAACCCGGTGTCAAACAACAAAACGTCCCTTTCCACAATTACAAGAACATGCCTCAAATGTTTGCTCTGTTAAAGGACTTGGATAACAAGTTATGAATGAAGTAAATTGAAATCAACTTAGACAAGTGACAGTTTTCAAAACTATGAGTTTCTTAAATCTGCTCCTAGCTGTTTCAGTATCTATGACTGCATATTCAGGATGATTGGCTTCACAATGTGTCTGAAGGGTTAAGCTACTTTTAGCCCAAACAGATCTTGGAATTGAGCTCATAGTATGAATCCCACAATCAAATCCATATGTTGAAGAAATATAGATTGGAAAACATTGAAATGTTAATTAGTTAACATAAAAACAACTAACTCCTATTAAATTATATAGTACATTAAATTTTCAACATGCTAAGGAAAAAAGAAAAAAGAAGAGAGGAATGGAGTTTTGGGCGGCTCTAACCCAATATCCAGCCATCAAGGGAACGAACCCTCCCCACTTTATCTCTCACATATAGGGGCAGCCGGCGGGTGTTTTCCATTGGGTTATTGGATTGCGAACTGATTAGGCCGGCGTCTTTTTGAACATCGGATCCCCCAACCCAGAAATTATTCAGATTGGTTTTTGGGTAATAATTCCTAAGCGAAAATCTGATTAGGTAAACCCATATTTTAGAATGATAAAAAAGGCATTGGCCTTCTAATAACTAGCGACTCTCTCTCTCTTAAAATGAGATTCTCCATTTCTCACTCCGTCATCTCCCTCCCCATCAGTCCTCAGAGCAACGAAAGTCAAAGTCAAATAACCACCATCTCCACAGGCCTACTACAACCAAATACCAACATCTTGTTGTCTTCTTCATTCTTCAGAATCACAAATTTTCTAAATTTGGTGTCACATACTTGTTTTTCCTTGATTACCTTGTCTTTATGAAATTTATTGAGGTGCTGAAACTCGAAATGATGTTAGAATTGGTGGGTTATGATTTTAACATCTTGCTGAGTAAGCTCTGAATATACCTGCTTGTGTGCTACGGCCCCTTCACAAACCAAAGGTTTGCATTATATTTAAAGAGATTAAAGAAAGTTGGTTACTTGGTTACTCTACCCCGATGGCTAGGTACGCGAGAACTCGTATAGAATACAGATATCAGTTTTTACTATATGACAAGTCGGGAACTCAAATTGGCTAACCCAAAAAAAAAAACCTCCATGCCCACATCCACACACAAGAATAATGCTCATCTCATCCTCTCTTTCTCACTACTCCGTATCCCTCTCCCCACCCTCACTCCCCTCATTTTCCTAGTTTCGAGAAATTGATGATTGAAGACTGAGCAAGTAGAAAAGCAGTTGCAAGCAAGTAGGAGTCCCAAACTAAGACTAACATAGTAACTGCTATTAATCAGCCCCTTTGGAAAAAAACTCCAACATTGTACCATTCAACCAAGTTCTTGAGGCTTATCCGAAGGAGAAAACAGTTCCTCATCCCTCGATATAATGAAGTTTATAAGGCAAAAAGAAGAGAAGTCATAATAAGATAAGGAAAGAATATGAAAAAGAAAATAAAAAATAAGATCAGAGGAAAAGAAAAGGAGACAAGAATCACAGAGAACTTTCTCCTAACCTTACAAATACAAAGTTAAGCTACATTATTTTCTATGAGCATTTTAATATTTAATTCCTAACATAATAGATAAAATCACTTCAAAATTGATTTTTCTTTGACAAGAACGGATACTGATAGTTGATCTACAATATATCTAGAAGAGCATTAAGGAGCCACCAATTGTCAACCTTTTGGTCTCAAATAACTATGTTTTTTCATCCAATCGTTATAACTCTACAAGGTGATTCTTTTTACTTTCCCCTTTATGCAATTAGTTGGTTAACAATTAATGATAACGTGTCCCGCATTTAAGATGTTAAAAGCTTGTTTTATTATAAGGGATGCTTGAGAGGGAATACAAAGTTCTTTCCTCTAAATGGAAGCTGACAGTCCCAAGTAGTTAAAAATGGGGCTTTCAGAATTACAAGTATTTTTCTTGCATCTAATTCTACTACTTTGTTCCAGAAGAGTGTGTGCACTTTCGGATTTCAACTGACAAACAAGATGCAATAGTAGATTTAGTTTCCAATGCCATCATAGTTTTGCAATTTCAGAAAAAGATACTGAATACAGATTGAACTTGTGTACCTTGAAGTCCGTCAAATCTGGCACCGCATAGTTTGGCAACTTTTCACGCACCACCACATAACCACCTGAACACAATACCGCGCATCCTTTTTCGTTAGAACAGTCAATTTATTGAAGCTTTTAGCTTTTCAGAACAGATTCACAGCGTCCACATGCACTTGCAGTTTTCAAGAGGATACAAATTCATAACTCAGTATACATGGCATATGTCAAACAAAATTGTAGCTTCTTAAGGCACTCCAAAATCAGAAACTGCCACAAACAACAATTCGAAAATAGAAACTTCACACTCCAAAATCAAATGCAGGGATTTTTTGAGCAAATTCCAGCAGATTCAAAATAATCAAACAAGGTACCTTTGCGAGTGTGGAAACCGGTGGGCTTGCAATTCTTGCCCTTGTAAAAGCCACGGGGACTATTTTTCGATGTCAGAATATCAAGGGACGAAGTTCTCTTCCTTCTGAATGCCCTACCTATTCCCAAAATAAGCCCTAGCGCCATCTTTTCTGCTGATAAAAATTCTTTACATCAAAACCTCTGGAATTGGGGAAAATAATTCCAAAGATTTACAGAGAACCGATGCGGCGATATGCCTAAAAGGCGAAAGCAGTCGAGGAAATGGTTTAATGGAGGTTTATCGTGAATTTTGGGCCATAAATCATGTCTTCTACTCTTCTTCTTGTATAGTAGATTTAATTGGGTCAATAGCAATGGCCCATAAACAATTTGGAAGTTCAGTTCATGATATTTGGGCCGACAGATAAAAGCCTTCTAACTTATTCTTAGGCCTGGCATTGAGTGGGTATTACCCCACCCATGCACAAATCCAAATAAGATTTAAGACTCAAAATCCAGGCCTAATCCAAATCTAATAGGTTAAAATTCAATGGGTTTCCACTCCAAATTAAATCCAAAATTTGTGGATATTCTTTCAAACCCCGAATTTCATAAATTCATTGGATATTTTATAGGCCCAATCAAATATCAGTTAAGTATTAGAAAAGCCCAACATGAGCACCTAATCGGGCCCGGCCAACTTATTTGCAGTATTGCACTATAATTTACAACCTTATGAAATTATGGATTTTGCATTTATAAATGTAATCGTCTTCTTAATAATAATAATAATAATAATAATAATAATAATAATGATAATAATAATAATAATAATAGTAATCGTCTTCTTATTATTATTATTATTATTATTATTATTATTATTATTATTATTATTATTATTATATATAAACCTTATATTGAAATGAATATATTTATATAATTATTTTTCGTACAATTTTAATTTAATTTGTGTCGTATAATGGCTAATTTTAATTTGTTTTGTATATAACTATACAAAAATTTGTTTTCAATGAGAAGAAACTTAACTTAAATAACAATAATTAAATAAATTTATATATTGTATAACAATTAATTTAAGTTTTAAATCTGATAATTAGATTAGTTAAGTAAAAATTATGATTCTGATTGTGGTGAAAAATGACGTAAGTTTTGGGATAATTTATGAACAATGCGGTCATCGTGGTAAATAGACGAACTGTTTTTTTAGCATACATCACGTATTTATAACGTTGTTGTATAAATATTTAATTTTAATAAATACTAGTAACTCCGCATACTCGATGCGTGTGCAAAAAAATAATTTTAATTATTTGAATATACTAAGTTAAATTATTCATCTTAATATATATTTAATAATTATATATGAATAGTGATGGTGGGTCTAAATCGGAGATGATATCAACTCCCACCATTAATATTTGTAGTGTAAGGAAACCACCCGTGGGAGGCAAGGCTCTGTCGGAGAAGGCATATCGAAATGGGGGAAGTGGGTTCTCCAAGTTAGGACAACACCGAAAGAGGGTACAACACTCAATGGTGAATTCAAGAGTGGAGCAGAATATCTGTGCAGAAGATGACTTGCTGAAAGTGTGTAGACTTCCCATATTTATAGATTGAGGGTCAGGGTAACGTGGTAATTGATACCAAATGGTCCCAAAATTAATGTCGCCCTAGACACGTGGCTCCATGGGATGATTGGATAACTGTCATTCCTGAGAAATACCTACGGATATATGGTAGTGGACGTCAGGAGCAGGTGTGCACACTGGCACTGTGTGTCAGAGATGGTTATACCGAGCGCCCTAACACTCGGGTGGACTAGGGCCCAAGCTACTATAAGCGCATTCGAGGGGAGTCCCTACATGAGGTGGGGGAGGACCCATGATGAAACAGCCCCGATTTTATCTTAGGAATTATCTTAGGAATGGATTGGCTCAGTAGATACCATTAGGGGTGGGCGTCGGATCGGGTTTCTCGGGTACGGGTAATTCGGGTCGGGTACTCGAAATTTCGGATAGTATTTTTTGCTACCCGAATCCGGTCTGAAATTATCGGGTACTCGATAATCGGATACCCAAAATTATCGGATACCCGTTCGGATCGGATCGGTTTACCCGACTTTTCTCTAACTTTTTTTCTTCGACTTTTTCTTCACTATTTTTGCTCTTCCCTTCATTCTTATCCAAACCTAGTGCAACGAGCAAATTTTGGGGACTAAGGAGGATACTATTAGTCGGCGAGTAGATTTAATTGTAGAGAGAGATCTAAGTTTTTAATTGATGAGGATGGAGTAGAGAGAGATCTAAGTTTTTGCAGATCTAATTTGTAGATCTAAGAGGATAGAGAGAGATCTAGATTTTCAGATCTAATTTATAAGGAGAGAAGAACCAGCGGTGTAGGCAGTGGTGGTGGAGAAGATTCGGCGGTGAATACTAGATCGAGAGTGAAGATTGGTGGCGACGGTGGACTTAGAAGGAAAGTGAAGATTAGTGATGGTGGAGTTGTTGTGAAGACGAGAGAGAGCAGTGAGCACAGAGTAGGCGATACTGAAGGGGGTGGAGATTGAGTGGCCGGCGACTGAAGGGGGTGGAGACCGAGTGACCGGCGACGAAAGACGATGTCAGAGATGGACAGTTGGGAGAAGCGGCGATAATGAGAGTTGAGAGAATTGCGACAGTGAACAGATTGAGAAGAATAGGTAAGAGAAATTGAGCTTATAAATAAATAAATATATATTAAAAAAATCGGGTAGTTCGGATATCCGATCCGATAAATCGGATAGTGAATAATTACCCGAACTCGATTCGATGTTTTTGATCGGATATCGGGTGCCCGATCCAATATCCGATTTTCACAAAGAAACTCGAACCGATCGGGTGCCCGATACCCGATCCGAAATGCCCAACCCTAGATACCATGTTAAGTTAGATTGTTTCAAGAAGAAAGTTACCTTAGGAAAGGGTGAAAGTTCTAAATCAGAAAGAGAACCAAAGCCGATATCATTAGTTACTGCAGCTGAGGCTAAAAGATTGATAAATAAAGGAGCCAATGGGTTTATTGCCTATCTCTTGAATAGATCCAAGGATATACTCAAGATTGAAGAAGTAGAAGTAGTAAAAGAATTCTTAGATGTGTTCCCTGAACTTCTGAATTCGTTACCTCCGGATCGAGAATTGAAATTTACAATTGATCTAGTTCCTGGAACTGAGTCATTCTCTAAGACATCGTACCGAATGGCCCCAGCAAAACTTCAAGAGTTGAGAAAATAACTTGATGAGCTATTATGTAGCATCCTCATCGATAGGCACTACAACCCCCGCACTACTCGCTCGGTTCACGCACGAAATCGACTTCCATGCATGAACCAAGCTCGTAGCGAACGTGTGACAATACAAAACCTCAACTAGCTAAGCGGGACTAACCCTTAAACCAAACAAACATACAATGCAATCAAGAGCTAAGCGGAAGTATTTAAACATAATCCAAGCATGGTGGAGAACTTCTCCAATTAAATACAACAATCTAACACAAGTAGGGGAGAGCATATCCCAAAGGTAAAAGCATAGTCAAGGCCGCAAGGCCACAATACGAAACAAGGGCTACAAGCCCCGAAAGTAAATACGAATTCATAAGTGATACAATTCATAATGGAAATAACAACATAGTATATCAAGGAATAGAATGATATGCAAGACCAAAACAAAAGACGACCGACTCGACTTGTCCCCTCTTAGCAAAACCTGTAAAATACCTAAAAATAAACAGTCGTGGGTTTTAGTCCAAGGACTAAGTGAGAGCATAAATATAATATCGCATGCACATGCAATTCATAGCTCCGAGTAAGATTTGAGAAAGAAACCAAGTGGATAGTTACAAAAGAGTTCTCGCTCGAAATTACGAATATCCAATTTCATTTCTTAATCAATCATAACTTGGTGTGGCCCAATGAAAGGACAATTCTCTAACCAACTCCGAGTGTGTGCATAAAGCATTAAGGTGATCACACAATCATAATCTTATTTATTACTTGACTTGACTTGACTTGAACGTAAACACGATTTTTCCATCCTTCTTCCTCCGGTTTGGTGAGAGGATTTGCAAGGTCCAACCACCCTCACAATCCTATCGAGACGGGGGACATGACTCGTACCCGCTCCTTCGATTAGTTGACCATCGGCTCATGAGTATTCCATCTTCTGGGCTCCTGGTCGTACGAGGATACTCACAAAGAGTACTAGATGCAATGACTTAGTTATACGTCGGCCCATGCCGAATCGGTCTCCATTCACACCTTTCCCCGGGCCCCAATATCATGTGCAATATGTCACCAAAATCTTTCTTGAAAACACTTGAAAATGTTTACTTGAAATACTTAAAATATTGCTTGAAAACGTTACTTGAAACTTGATTTGGAACTTGGCTTGAAATCATACTTGAAACTTTACTTGAAATCCTTTTGATACTTATACGTATAACTTTGAAAGTTTGGCTAGAAACGATTCACATAATGTATTACGGGATGAATAATAGCAATAAAACCTCACTTTGATAAAAGAGTGTAATAAAAGAAGCTAAGGATATGCCTCGGCTTCCTCAAGATCGACTTCTGTGCAAGAGAACAAGTGTACATAAAACTTAGACTCATGAACCAATAAACGACGCTCGGCAATGAGATGTATATGGTATGAGATGTATAAGAGGTAAAAGCATGTCATGAAGAGTTCAAGTACACAAGTTAAAACCAAGCATTAAGAACTCATACCAAGGCATTACGGTCACATAAACATATATTCAAAGCATAGAGATCAAGATCGGGGTGGAAGAAAAGTGAAACGAGCAAGGAAACGAAGAAAACGGGCAAATGGTGTAATCTAGAGGGGAGGGGGTAAAGGTCGTTACCCCTAATCCTTCACAACTTGGGTAATGATCGTTGCCTGGTACAAGGATCCCTGCCAGGCCAGTAACGACCGTTACTCTCATATAGCACAAAATGGGCTAACGCCCTTTACCCTGCCCTGGGTAACACTAATTCGATTTTTGGCCTTACTTTAGCCATGGAATCTCAACCAAAATCACATGCTAGGATGAGTTATGCCACAAAAATACAAGTTTTCATGCCCTAATTCAAGCCACAATTGGATCTAAGTGAGAAAGGGGTGTAATGAGATGCATTCATGAACAAACCTCCAAGTTTTCTACAAAGTCATTAATGGCAACTCCATGAATACTCAATTACCAACAAAATCCAAACCATAGAAGCACTAAGGGAAGTCTAGGGATCATTTATCATCAACCAAACTCAAGGAAAGCATGAGATTATACATACCCATTTCAAATTCTCAATCAAAAGGCTTAATCATGCATATCCTCATAAATGTTCAACCACCAAATCACCCAAGCATTAAATTCACCCACAAATCATACAAATTCATCAAAGCATGCCTTAAATCATGAATTCAATCATAATCCATCAATCCCTAAATCCCATTTGCAAGAATTAAACCCATACCTTAGTAAAATGGAGAGAATGAGATGAAGAGAATGATGAATATGATGCTCTTGATGCTGAATTCCTTTTCTATCCCTTCCTTAATGGTGCTTGAATGATGATTGAAGATGTAGAAATGAAGATGCTAAGGTTTCTCTTGTTCTTGAATGAATGAGGGAAGTGAGATGGGATTTGTGAGAGTGGTGGTACGTGGAAAGTAAGTCAAAAGTGTATATATAGGTGTATGTATAAAGTAACATTTTGAATCCTCTTAAGTAGTGCGAATGCATAACTTGGGGAAAAAAGTATAAGTATGAAATATGTGACATGTTATGTATGAATTTTATAAAAGTCATGATATGAGTTATGATCTGATTGAACGAATTAAGCCAATTAAGCAAGATTAAATTAAACACATTATCACATAAATAAGCAAGACGTCTCTAACTCTCAAGAACATTCCCGTTTGGGGTGTCACACGAACAACCTTCGATTAGATCCCAAAGCAGGCAAACCTCCAAAGCTTATCCACACTAGTCCTAGAATACGATCAAGCTAGCGAGAGTGATATTTTTGTGGCTTGTGTTTAGGCTAAAATTTTCTTTGAAAACTTTTCTTTTAATTTTCTAAAAAACTTAGCCATTCAAGAACGTTGGCATAAAGTGTAAAAGAAGCCCCACCCTTGTATGTATAACAAGGGGGTTCGAACCCTACTAGGGTCCCTAGAACCAATGAGCTTTATTTTCTTGCTCAATAATTAACCATTTAATTATTTATTTAATTAAATAATAATTTCTTAACTTATTCTCCAAGTCTAGAAAGATACACTCCCTCTTTCCTATATTAGGAAGTTTGACTTTTCAACCTTCCCAAAGTCAAAAGTCAATATTGAACAAATAATTTAATTCCTAATTAATTATTTCTCTGGTTAAGTAAATTTGAGAATAGTCTTGGCAATTAATTCATAATTAATTAAAAGACCAAAATTAATTAATTATAATTTGATTAATCAAATCTAAAAAAGAATTCGCGTGTGGAATAAATCACACGCCTAAGCCACGTCACCAACACGTGTACGTGACACGTGGCAGTCACGTACCGTGTGTGACACATTGGCGGAGCCCACAATTTTGTGGCCCACTTCGTTCAATAATTTGATCTTTCATTAGTTTCATTACCAACAATGTAAAATAAATTTAATCATATTAACATCCTACAGTAACCCTCGTATTCTGACATTTGTGTGTGACCCTTTAGGTTCATTATTCGAAAATAGATAGGTTCGAATATAGATCGGATCATATTGGACTGACCTAAACAAGTGGATGAATCAGAGATCGCCACTTGTATTTTTGGGCCAGACCCGTTTAAACCGACCGGTTCGCTATGAAGCCGGCCTGAAACCTGAATTGCCCGGTCGGACCGACCGAACTTGCTATACATCAGCACCTGCTCATGCCGGCGTGTGCCCCACGCACGACATACACATGTAGAATTTATAGCGGTGCATATGGGTACGTGAATGGTCCATCAGGCGAGGTCTCGGTGACGTTAGACTCGTCTTAGCACGTTCTTGCCTGAAAAAGGACGCATATATCCCTTTTTTTGCTATAAATAGGCCATGCAACATTCATTATTCACCCATCAGCTTTCCAATTCAGATACAAATTTCTTTGGCTTTTTTCATAAGCCATCAGACACTCTCTCAAGATTAATTAATCCTAATTAGAATTAATTAATTATCTAGTTATATAATTAATATATAATCCAGTTAATTACTAGAAAATATGAATTTTTTAGTTTTAGAAAAAAATTACTAAAAATATATTTTCTCTAGAGCAAATGCTGTCGGAGCCCACACTCCAAAGTTAAGTTGGTCAAATTATGGGAAACCTTGTCGATTTCACGAAAAGCAAAGGGGTAATATCGTTACATTGCTTCTAAGGATGATGAATTATATGCTTTAGATTGTTAATTACATATTGTGTTTATTTGCTTTATGATATAAAATTATGTTATCGATGCAAGTATATACTGGAGTTATTCTAGCCTAATATAAAGTATTTTAGAAATATTTTGATAACCATGTTACGCTACTTTCATATTCATATATTATACAAAATACCTCGCTATGGGAAAATCATACTTCACTTTGTGCATTCTGATACCTTTATTTCTCTAAATCATAGCCTGCTCTCGTAAATCTCTTTCTTCTTAATCTCTAGAACCATGTCACTTAATATTCATATATTTCATCCAATACCTTGCTATGGGAAAATCATACTTCACATTGTACATTTTGATACCTTTGATTTATTTAAATCATACATCGCTCTCGTTAATATCTATCTTCTCTGCGGTCGTTGCTTCTATTTCTCTTTTTCGTCTCTCCACTAATAGTTCTCTCATTTTTCTCTTTCTTCTTTTGGAGTCACCGTCTCTTTTTCTGTCGATAAAAATCTATTTCTTTTTCTTTATTTGCAGAATGTCTCTTTTTTTGTTGGGAGTAAAACCACAATATTGGGGAGACGTAGGTCTTTATTTTTTCCTCATATGAATAATAGAGTAATTTTTTGTAAAATAGAGTTTGACTAAAAATTTGGTTCGTCAAATGTGTAGTTGGTGCTAATAGATTTTGAAGAGGGAGTTAACTAAAATTGGTTATGAATACGTAGTATTTATCAGTGACTATCCTAAAATAAATACATATTTCCATTAACTTTAAGGTATTTCTGTCTACTAACATAATATTTTTACATTTACCAAAAAGTTGTGAAGTTATAATTGTTCGAAACTATGCTAGTTTAAATCGGAGCTCTCATGTTAGAGTCCCTAAGAACGCTATTACCATTGGTATGCAGAAATTTACCCTTAAAATGATATGGAGAAATTTACACCAAAATGGTTGGGTCAGATTCAAACCTAAATAAATAGGATGTAGAGAAAAATAATGTTTTTAGATTTGAGGTGTTTCATACATACTTGATATAATAAGTAATCTAAACTAGTAACCACGCACATTTCATGCGTATGAAAATATATATATATATTATTAAAATATATTAAAAATAAATTTTTTATATAACTAATAATTAAATAAATATTAAATAGGTATGATACTCAATATAAAAATATAGATGAAAATAAATTAGAATACATAAATGGTCAAAATCATATCAGTAAAAATAATGATAAAAAATTAAAAATATTAAGAAAAACGATCAAAAAATATGAAAAGATTTGAATTAGAGAGAATAATTAAATATTAAAAAGATTAACGTGAGACAAGATAAATTGTAGTTAAGAGAGAGAAAAAAAATTGAGGTTAAAAAATAATATGTAAATAAATTTAAAGAAAAAATATTTTAATAGTTACGGACAAAAAAGAAAAGAGTCCAAGAGAGAAATATTTTAAAATGAGGGGCAGAAAGAAAAAAAGTCCAAGAGTCGAAAACCCCAAAACAGTCTTCATCTACTCCCGACGCTTAATATAACAGTATATATGAATTTTTAGCCTTTTATTCTATATGAAATTGTTGATACACATATTGACAATGTAATAGTTGTATTAAAACATATATACCTAATTAGTTTTTCATGCTGTAATAATATTTCATTGCCGAAGTGGATTATCTATCCCTCTAACATATTTAACTCTGTCTTCGTATTAATAAATTAGAAGTAGACTTTTGTTTCTTCCCTCTTGTTGCAATAATGGTACGTCTCTTTTATCCGCTGCTGACATATATATGTTGAAGAAATTTAAAGCCTGATCATAAATGCACCAACAATCTTACGTAGTATCGGTGATTGAATAAAGAATCCCATTAATGTTGTTGCCTCGTGATTTAAAACTCTTATGTCCATTAGTGTTTTCATGGCCCTATAAATCAAGGTCTATCAATACTCATACCAAGCATTTACCTTTAAAACTGATATTTATATACAAGCACAAAATGAAATCTAATGTTCGTATCTTCATTGTCTTTGTTCTTGTTTGTTCAGTTTTCGCAGAAAGAAAATCTGGACAAGAGACTGAGCAAGTGGCTGAAAGTGTCATAGAAGGTAGTATGTATACTAATTAGTATTATCTACATGCACAAATATATTTGTATGTACCGTATGTAACATCTCTGCATTAAATCTTTTTGTTTTTTTTTTTGGGGGGGGGGGGGGGGGGAAGGGGTTGGTTTGAATCTCCCCTTTAGGCCATTCCTTGGTGCACTCTTTCTT
>JBBMKE010243009.1:0-14361 GCA_037834125.1 Lippia alba | reverse complement strand
GCCGTAACAAATATTATACTACGATCAAATGATCGTAGTAAAAACCTTTTACTACGAAAATATTAGCTTTTACTACGTATAATATTTCCTAGCAAGTATGAGACAAATACATGTAATTTTTACTACGAATACACTAGTCGTAGGAAAAAGTGAATATTAACTATGATCCAATCATTGTAGTGGAAACATTTCAAGTTTAGAAGGTAGTATTCACTACAATCTGTATTGCGTAATAAAAAAAATTATTATGATAATTATTGTATAATTTTTATTAAATTATATTTTTTCTTATATTTTCCAAAAAATACATTAATAAATATCATCCACCAAACCAAAATATAATCCAATGAGATATCAAATTTATATAATAGAAGCAATAATTTTCAATAACATCACTAACATAACAATGTACCACCAAAACGGGAAATCCTTACAAATTAATATGAATTCAATAGACGTACTATTCTTTCCCAAAATCTACAAGATAATTAACAAAATAAGATCATTATTTATCGACAAAAATGTACATCTTACATAGAAATCCACCAAAAGATATTTAGATCTATGCCTCCAAAACCTGTAATAAGAAATAAAAAACTAACCTTTCCAATGGAAATTCAGTTAAAGAAGTATGTTATATTAAACAAAGGGAAAAACAACATAGAAAGTTCAATTCCTGTGTTGACCTTATCATATTCATCATTATCAAGTGTATTCAATATCAAAAAGACATTGCTTTGATTATATTCACAAAGTCAAATAGGTAAGCTCCCACCACATTAAATTAGAGGTTACTTTCAAAATTTTATGCAACAAAATTACATAACTAACATTGAAACATATCCTCGGGAAATTTACCTGGCAAACATTGTTGTAGATAATCCAGCTGTTAATTCACCCCCTTAAAAAGTAAGAATGCAGATTCAAGAGAAAAATATATAAGCAAGGCACATCACCCTTTCAAAAAAAAAAAAAAAATCTTTCTTCAAAGAAAACTACACACAAATACTAGAAAGACAAACATAGAATGAAACACAAACAACAAAGCATTCATTCATAGTTACGTAGAAATCTGCCAACATAAATATTTAATGAAACATAAACTTAAAGGATTCTTCAACAAAAAATACTCACATTCGTTCATGCAACAAACAAAAATATACAATGAAACAACTACAAAGCATTCTTCAACAAAGAGTACACATATTCATTCACACAACAAACTGCACACAAAAACTACAAAACATTTTTAAATATAGCAACACCTCAGACTTGCTTAGAAATCTGCCAAAGGATAGCTAGTTTTATGCCTCCGAAAGCTGTAAAAAGAAATAAAGCAGTAACTATGTAAATGAGGATTTTAAGAAATATGTTATTTTAAATTTTAGAAATTCAACATTAAATTAATTACTTACATTAACCAACTCCCATGTAATACACTTATTTAGAAATATGCCTCGTGCCCCGTTTAACACGTGAGTTCCTTGTATTTTGTGCTGTCCAACACAAGGGAAGATATTATCAATAGATATTTTATTATCAGGATATACTATCTAGAAGATTAATAACATAAAAATGGTAATGTCATTACTTGGGGTTGTTTGAGCCTTTGGTCATTGAGGTTGTCTTGCCTTTCTGTTTGCAGCTGGGGTTGACTCAGGTTCTCCTCTATTTGTGGAAGAGGTGTTGTTTCAGCCACATTCTCAAGTAATTGTGTTTTTCTTGTACCTATAAAAGAATTAATATTAATATATCAAATGAAGATTTCTGAAAATTCATACCTCTTATATTTTGTAAAATCTTAACTATCTTCAATCTTGTTTTGGCTTCTGCATTGCTTATAATTAACATAACTTATATATATCAGAACCAAATCAAATCTATACACCATTAGTGGATATAGTTTTAAATGCACAACAAAGTTATCAAAGTCTAGAGACAAAATGGTCAACTATATGTATTATTTGTACTTGATTACCAACTTTTGATGTTTCAAATTACACAGATCTCCCCTCTACAATGCAATTTTTAACAATTTTCTAGTTGGAACTTTTAACCAAAACTCACTGTAAATTTATAAAGTTTAAAAAGAATAGATAATCCTTTTACCAAAGCACTTCTTTGGAAATTAAAGTTCACATTAACATTAAACCATATATTTATAGACATGTTGCAGAAACTAAATAAATTGAGAATTGCCAAAAACAATATAACGTATGAAGATAATGGGCAAAGGGAATAATGGGCAAGAAACTAAGGTTAGGCCATTAAGTTATTTTAAGTTGATATAATACTGATATTAATAGTCCAACATATAGAAAAGCAGCTAATTGTACTATATTCTCATATAACTTTATCACCCCATGTTGAAACTTGAAACTAGTGTTGACCATATTACTTAAATAACTTTTTTTTACCACAAAAAGTAAATTCTTGAAGGTACCTCTGTATGAAGGTACTTGAGGTTGTGTTTGTAGCTGATTTTGACTCAAGTTCTCTTGTCTTCGTATAAGAGGTACTTGAGTTTGTGTTTGTAGATGTTGCACCCTTTTTGTTCCTATTTTAACAAATATACAAAAAATAAGAATTAACCAACCATTATTAAAATAAGACTAATGTGTTACCATTTTTTCAAATTCGGTCAACTGATTAGAAGCTGGATCGTATAGTCTTTTCCTTAATTTGGTTATACCTGCACACAATTCACAAGAATTTAAGAATATAAATTTTAAATCGGTTTGAAATTGTTTGAGCAGAATTGTTTTGTACCACTGTAGCAGCATAACAGTTAAAAAACGAATTGCCAACAAACACAAAATTGCATAAAGATCAGAACTGATGGAACCAATTAATTCAATAAAGTAAACCCTGTGAATGATTCACCTTAGAAATTTTTAAAGTGATTTGAAGTTTACTAGAATGATGCATTAACAACTGACAAAGATTACCACATCGTAACATAAACCAAACTTAAGAAATTCGGCTGATTCCACGTATACACAGCTGAAATTAGAAGTCAGCAACACAATGTAGATGACAGAGCTCACAAACTATGTCAACAAAAATAGTTGGTGGTTCCTGTCATACCTAAGAACTAACACAATTTGACTAAATTCATTCGTTCTTTGAACTCAAAATTCCTTTAATTTAAAGTAAAGCAGGCCTATTCCCTTCACCTAAATCAGATATGCATATCGTTTTAACAAGTTAGCAACTGAAAATGTCTTAAACTGACACATCATAAGCTTTACTTAAAGTGCAAAGACTTTTCTCCACCTCAAAAAAGTGCAGGCAGATGGTAGCAGGCAAAATGCTTTTCTGTAAACAAATGATCAATTAAGTATCAGGAAACCAGACACAATATTTCATTAAATTCAGGATATTCTCAAATTTTCCTTTCTAATAAATCTATAAACAATTTTTCACGAGTAACAATAGTATCTCATGCCCCGTATCTATAAAAAGATCACTTTTTCAGCCACTAGCTGCTCCGCATTTCCTTCCCTTCTCCCAAACTTCTAAACCCCATTCAATTCTAACCATAATCAAATTGAATCTCCCTTCAATCACTCACAACATTAACAAAGTTCATAAATGAAAATTAAAATAAGCCCACAAATCAATGACCTAAAAAGTATATGTTGCTCACATATTAGTAACTCAGAAGAAGAACAACAATTCACACAGAAATAATAGGTAAAAACATTCCCCAAAATAATCTTTCACTAAAAGTAAACAGATTGATTCGCATGGGCAGATGTTATCCAGCTATTTCATGAACTATGCTTCTTAATGGAACTTTGCACGACAGAAAAGCGGTGACCTCATCTTTGAGTTGCTTCGCTTCCTCCTTAGTGACGCCTTCGGCAAAAATTTCACATATAAATGTATCCGAAAATATCAGCAGAAATAGCAAAAGGGGCAAAGTAATACCTAGGTTCGATGACGTCCTAGGTGAGGCAAAGTCGAGTTCGCAGATAAGGGGCAGCTCCACCGTCGTCGAAGATCTCCGCCGTGGAAGACCTACACTAGAAGCTCCGATTTGGGAAATTTCAGTAAGAGATTTGAGAAAATGAGAGAGCGGGCTTTACCTAAAGGGCGAAAAGGTGAAAGAATTTGGGGAAAAAAGAAGCTAGCCAAAGGGTCTTGTAATTTTCAGCAGACAAAACTATTTTTGAGTGTCAAATTTTTACTTTTCGATATGGGCTTATAGCCAAAAAATTTAAGCTTTTGGTGGGAATTCTTTTTAATTTCCCGCGGTTGATCAAACTTTTTTCACTTTAACTTTTGATTTTTTTTTGAGGAGACAATTTCTTTTTTTTAGTTTTGGATTTTTTTTAGGTTAATTCGATACAAATTAAAAATACCCAACAAATAATATATAGAAAATTCAACATATATTTATTTAATTAATAAAAGAAAATATTGAGGTTTGAAATATAATATTACATTTAGCCTCTAGAAAAAACATTTAATGTGATTTTGGAATTTCAAAAAGTTATATTTTTTTGTTTGATACTATGTTAAATAATTGGTGGGAAAAAATATCAACTTTTATAAGACATTATTTAAGAATTTAAATATATTGCCAAACATATCAAAACTACGTAGTTTTGATATATTATTTACTATGACAGTAGTGTCGTAGTAAATAAATGTCCTATTTCTTAATTATTTACTACGTACAATAAATTGTAGTAAATAACTATCTTTTACTACGATCAAATGATCATAGTAAAAAAATTTGTAGTAAATAGTCATTTTTGTTGTAGTGTTTTCGCCGTAAAAACTAATTTTCAAACTGTGCAACTTTTACTATCCAATATTATACTTAAAACAATCCTAAAATTATTTCATGACTCATGAACACCTTCTCGGAAATTGAATCACATCCTAACTCCATTTTATATATTTTCTCGTATTTTCTAAAATTCCAAACGACTACTGCTTAAAATGTAAATGTTTAAACGTTTAATGTTCATAGTCGTTGGAAAGCTCTTGCGATCCTCTTTCTTTCACAACTTTCTCCATTTCAAACTCTCGTCTCTAAACCTTAGAATAAATTTTCACATTATTTTATAATTATTTTTATTAAATTATGACATCATTTACTAAAATTAGAAAGATACTAAAAATAGAAAGTTTAAATACATGAATTCAATTCTTCCACATTTCCTACAAAGTTACCATGCATTTGTGTAAATTAGAGATTTCCACATTTCCTACATAAATTTCATACATTTGTGTAATGTAGAGATTTCCACATCTTTACCACAATTTTTACACTTTTATCATCAAGAATTGTCCACATTTCTTATAAATTTTCAAAATTAAATTTAGGTCCTCAATTCCTAACTATAAATACCCCCTAAAACTCTCATTTCTAACTCACAAAAATCACTCATTTCTCCCCTAGTAGCTCACGCCACTCCCCATGCATATATATTCAAGGTAAGAATTCTTTTTATACTTTAATTTATGCTTTATTTCCATATTTAAGTTTAGGTAGTTATTAATTTCAAACAATTATAGGATCATAATGTGACTAATAAATACTTAATTAGTTAAAGGTCTCATAAATTTAAATTTATTAATTTCCATTAAACGGTTAAAATTAGGGTTTATCGGGATTACAGGATTTTCTAATGTATTACTCTTCTATGTGTGAACATTATGTACCTTATGTGATTATGTGATTAAAATAAT
Source organism: Lippia alba (assembly GCA_037834125.1). Lineage (NCBI taxonomy): Eukaryota > Viridiplantae > Streptophyta > Magnoliopsida > Lamiales > Verbenaceae > Lippia > Lippia alba. The sequence goes on along the minus strand of JBBMKE010243009.1, from coordinate 8,655 downwards.
AAGATCCTAGTCCTAAGCCTATAGTAGTTATTACTTTCAGGCGAATTAGGATCGACCAGTGCAATCCACGTACTTATTTCTGACCACCGGTATAGGCGAGGGTTAAAATATTTTTAACTGAAATCATGCTTATACATATTTATCTAATAAAACCATTTTCAAGCCTACCAATTATTTATGATTTATTATCTTATACATATACTACCATATTATCATATCCCTTTTTAAAGGGAAAAATACTTTCGTGCCGGAATCAAAGTTTTATCAGGACAATATGTATATTTTAAGTCCATCTTATCAAAACTTTAGTTCTGGGTAATGCAAGCAAAATCTTGATTCCTGATTCGTGTTATGGGCCCCGACGCGCAGTCGTATCGAGCAATTACCTGAAAGGTATCGGGCCGAGAGTATTGTTGGTGATAGGGACCGCCTCCACCTCTTGGTAGTTGATTAACTGGAGGTTAGTTATTCAGCACCAAGGGATGAGGGAGAGATAGCTGCCTCCTGAATCGCGTTCGTGGTCTCTAGGGTTTGATTCTCTATTGACATCAAGGAGTAGTGGAGTTATATTATTCTTGGTTTTATTAAAGTATCGGTACCATGGTCAGTCCGATACTGTTTTACCAAATATTTTAAGGAGTACGGGTGAAGAGGCCTTGCTTGCAGGCATTAAAGTTCTTGGTATACACGGTTCTTGTTTTTATAAATATTCCCGTACCCCTCTATCCCTGTTATTTTAAATCTCATGAACCGGATATCTTGCAATACCCTATTGCTATTATTTTAGATCAAGATCTTCTTGATCTTATATCTATATATATTTACATATATACGTATATCTATAAGCTACCATATCCCCTCACTTAGTCAATTTGACTAACTCCTTGCCCATTTTAAAATGCATGATTTTAGGGTTCAAAGGAACGACAACTAGTGGTATCTTGAAGTATTAAGGAGTCAAGCTTAGTAGGCCAAAGTTAACTCCAAGGTTCATAGTTCTAATCACGTCATGTTCCAAATCAATCATTCTTATCTTTTACATTTCTACACTATCATATTACACTTTCTATTGTGTCAATTGCCTCAATTTAATAACTCTTGTTCATTTATTAGCAAAGTTTTAAATCTCTATCTTTCGCTACACTATTTCGCGCACACTACTTAAATATTATCTAACCGTTAGCCATAGTATTTCTTGGGTGAATGACCCATCATTTACTTGTGAAGTATTGCGGTGCGGGGGTTGTAGTGGTAGGGGAGGCGCTACATGTATACAAATCGAACTCGTATCATAAACACTCATATTATACAATATAGTAGTATAACGCATATGTGGTTCAAAATCAATTCACATAAAGGCCATATGATTCTTATCTATACAACCTAACCCTCACCTTAAGCAAAAGAAAGTGTGGAAGCGGAAAGGAGGAGCAGCGAACACCTAAACCTCGAGTCCTTTGACTTCCGGAGGAGGAGCTGAAACAAAGAGACACAAACCCAAGACTTAGACTCAATTATGAACCAAATAGACCCGACAATGCAGATGAATGCAATGGATGCAATGAAATGCTCACATGTACCCTAAAACGCATATTGAACCATAACTCGTAAATTTGTATGCAAAATCATATCAAATTCAAACTCATTCAAGTTAACATACATATAATCATATTAGAACACTTTAGGAATCATATTGGGGTGGGAAACATGCTTAGAAGGCATAAGAAGCGAAGAAACGATGAAAGAAAGTGACCGGGGCTGCAGGGGAAAACCAACGGCCATTGGCCATTTATTCTTCATTTTACAACGGTCATTGATTCCTTCCAAGAGGCCAAAACCCTGTTTTAAGCAATATCCGGCCAAAAACAACACTTAGGCATGCTTAAACACTTCAAATTCAATCCAAATTCATACATAATCATCATAACACATTCAAGGACATATAAGACATCAATTTGGATTGAGGGATCAAAGATTCATTCGCACATTCTCAATGAAACACAAAACGCGCACATAAGGCCTCAACCGGCAAGGTTGAACTCTAAATGGCCAAGAATGCATTCAAAACTCAGCAAAATTGTACTAAAGCAATCCATACACATTACTAACACATTAAAGGATGCAAAAGCACAAGTTAGGGTGAAGGGGTCCAAGTGATCTTGCCACATTCCAATCCAAAACTCAAATTTCATTCACAAGACATTCATATATGCACATATCATCACCAATGGACGCTAAAAACCAAGAATTCATGCAATACTCTAAAAACCCATAAATGCATCAAGTTCTCATATCAACTACCAAGTCATAAATACCATAAATAACTCAAGAATTAGCAATCATAACCTCCAAATATGCATAAAAATGCAACAAGACACAAAGAGATGCATCTATCCACTACATGCCCCAAAACCCTTCAAATTCATACCAAATTCAATCTTAAGAGACCCAACATGTAATTGAAGATATGAATGCATAAATGAAGTCACATGATCACAAGGAACATAGATAAACACTCACCAAGCAAAGAAAATGCAAGAAAAGAGGGTCTTGAGCTTGGGGTATGAGCTTCAATGGTGGTTCTTGGAACTTGGCTTCTTTCTTCTTCTTTTCTTGGTGCAAAACGTGAGGGAAGGTGAAGGGGAGAGAGAATGGCTGAAAATGTACAAGAAAAGGGAGAAAAGTCTTGCAATTTTATGCTATGGGTCCCACAATGGTGTATTAGATACGTACATGTATACAGGGTCGATAAGGGGGTCAAAACGAGGTCAGAAAAATGCAAGGTTAATCTCATTGAATCCCATTTACCAAATGGAATGAAATGAAGGTGTCGGAACTCGATTCCGAGTTCCCTAGCTCAAGAAACGACCTAAGGAATAAAAAAGGTTATAATTACCAAATGACCCCAAAACATTTAAAAGCACACAATTGAGCCCAAAACAAGTTAAAAACATGCTAAAGAGTCCAAAAGACATATAATTCATATTAGGCATGCTCGAAAAAATCAAAACACGAAAATACAAATTACGCGATTAAACGAAAATTCAAATAATGAAATAGGTCAAATTGTTCAAATAAGCATATTAATATCAATGAAATGCAACAATTAAGGGTGAAATAAATGCAAAACAAGAATTAAACTCACACGTGGTACAAACTGTACGTGTGAAGAGTCGGGGTGTCACAGAGTATATATATGTATATGCATATGTATAAAGAGAGAATTTGAATCCTCTCACAAATACAAGTGTGTATATATATTATATAGTGTGTAATGTAATTGTGACACCTGAGCGCGGGCCACCACATCCCCCGCATCTAAACCCGAGCTCATATATGAAATAGAAAGTCCATACATGAGCCCAAGTCTAAGAAAACGGAGACCACACACTCTCTAGGCTAGGCAGAGCTAAACAAAACCAGAGCGCGCAACATATAAACAGATAGAGGAAGTAAAGGAATTCTCAAAAACATAAAATTCATGTACTTCAAACATACAAAGAGATTACAAGGCGAAGAATGAAACAAGATTCATATCATTAGCAATTCATAAATACAAATTCAAAATAACATATGCAATGCACCAAGCACATTAAAGAGAAAGGTTATCAATCCGGGAATGCACCAAAAACCTGCAAACTAAAGGTGGAAAACGGAGAGGGGTCAGTCTACAACTCGACTAAGTGAGGGGGCTAACACACACCCACACACTATACATATATAGAGCAAAGCACATTAAAGAGAAAGGTTATGAGTCCGGGAATAGGTTTTGCGTACCAAGACATTTTCAATAAAACAATACGTATCATTTACGTAATCATATTCATTAACATTAACGTTAATTCTCTATTCCCATTTTATAATCCAACCATTTCATTAAGCTCGGCGAGTACGAGCATCCCCATTACTTCTCAGTACATTACATTACAAAATATCAAATCACATTCAATCCTTAACTTCATTTGATGGAAGGGTCGGCCAACCCTTAACCATCCATTGTACATTCCTCGAGGGGTAGCTAACCCACACAAGTCCTCCCCAGTTCATTCTGAAGGCATCAAGAATATCACGTCCTTCCCAACCTCCCTAGGTCACACGTGATACCTCGAAGGGACAACCACATTAGGCTAAACCCGACGACACTCTACCGTACTGGGGTCCTAACCCGTAGTCTCCATGGATCCAACATTACCTTTACATTTCCATACCAAATCATTCTCGCTCCAAAACGAATCATTATTGTTACCTTGCAAGCATTAGACATTCACAAACATTAAGCTTTCATTAAAACATGAGCTCATTTATACTCGTAATTATAGCCCTTTTCCAAAAGCCAAAACTTTACCATAAGATCATACTCATATCATACATTACACATATTTAGCTATATATATAATATATAGTCGCATGCGGGCTAGAAAACAAGCATTTAGAGTCATAGGTCGCTTAACTATACAAAAAGATCCTAACCTCACCTTTGAACAAAAAAGGTTGTGTGGTGCAAGGAAACGATCCCAACAAACTCAAACCTCAGTTCCCGGCTCCTCTCGGGAGTACCCCTGTCATAAACAAACATAACTCTAGAGACAGACCAAAACATGAACCATTTAGATGCTCGGCAATGCTCATGAATGCAAAAGATGCGTATAAGTACATAAACGTACCAAAGAGCCTTTATGAATCATATCTCGTTCAAAGGGATTCCAAATCATACCAAACTTCATTATAATCAAGGGGACACATATTATAACATGTTAGAATCAAGTTCAAGGGTAAAAAGGTATAAGAAAAGTGGAGGAGAACACAAAAAGGGATTCCGAGTGCAAACAGCAAAAACAGACAAATTATCAAAATGCACAATCTGTACAAAAATAGGAATATCTTGAGTTTGAGAAATGGGAATTGAGTTTTTTTATTGGAAATAAAACTAGACACATATGTATTTCCAAAGGTATATGGATCAAATTATAATTCAAAGCGATGTGAAAATGGCGTAGGCGCGAAGTTGGGTGAGTGCTGATTGGCAACATGGAAAATAATTGACTATATCTCCTAAACCAGAAAAGATATTTAGGTGATTAAAACTGGATATTGTTATAGACTTCAAGAGGTTTCTATGGTTAAAATTTCAGCTCCTTTGGAGTTCATATGAAGGGTCAACGAAGCAAAACAAACTCAAACTAAATACAGAGCAAGATCCACAGCCGTGGGTATCAGTGCCTTTAAAATCCACGACCGCGGAAATGATCTAGTAGCTTCGTACTATTCAGAACCATTTCCCATGGCTGTGGGTTCTGAAGCACATAATTCCCACGGTCATGGGAACCTCAAATGCGCCCAAAATGAGTCCAAAGTGTAATTTTCGGCCAAGGAGGGTTCAAAGAATGCTCAATCAATCCAAATTCAATCCAAACATATTCATAAGGATAAGAACTCATGAATAAACATTTAATACATCATATAGCATCAAAATTCAAGAATTCATGCTCAAAGTTTCAACGAAACAAGCAAAAACTCACATAAGGGCTCTACCGGCGCATACCTCATTCACAAATGCACAAATGAATCAAATAACCAATTCCTTGCACCAAAATACACTTAACCAACTCCGAACACATTATACTACTCAATTACAATAAAGGGGATGAAGAGGATGAAGGGGTTACACCAAGCTAAAACCAACATTCATGCCATATATCATCAAATGAGCACATATATCATTCAAATGCACCCAAGAACCAAGTTATGATGCTTATTTCCACAAACCCACCAAAGCCATTAATGGAAATAACTTCCCTAAGCAACTACCCATCAAAGAATCCATAAATAACCAAGGGATATGCATCAAAGACCACCATATATGCATTTAAAGCCGTCAAGTGCCATGGAAACACATATAGTCACAAAATCGCAAAAACCCTTATTATTCATGCTCTTATCAATCCCATACATCCCCAACAATAAACCATGAAATATACACATGAAAAGATGCACAAGAACAAGAGCAACCCAAAAATGAAATTACCTTGAAAAGAAAATACAAAGATGAAGAGATTCTTGAGCTCAAGGTGTGCAACAATGGAGGTTTTGGTCTTGGGGCTTCTTTCTCTCCTTTCTCTTGAGGGAGCTCGGTTTTGGGGGGATAAAATGAGGGGGATGGATGATTTTGGTGAGAAAAGGGGTAAGAGAAGCCAACAAAATCATGGGCTTGGGTCCCATTAGTTTTAGATGAGATTTAGGTACGTTCGGCGAAATCCGGGTCGGTAGGGATCGAAACGAAGTCAAAAAGTTATGGGGCTAGGCTCATTGGATCCAAATCTTCGATTCAAACCCAACAAAGGTGTCGAAACTCAAATTTGAGTTCCCGAGGATACGAATTAGGAACTCAAATGGCCAAAATTACAAATTGGCCCAAAACATTCAAATTAAGCTAAATTGAGTCCAAGCTAATTACAAAAAGTCTCAAACTTAATTTAAATCATACAAATAGGTCCAAGAATCATATAATTCACATTTATCATGCTCGGGAATTCAAATTCATAAAACACGTATCATGCGATCGACAAAGAATTCAAATGTCACATTAGTTTCAAGTAGTTCAAGTTAAGAATGAAATGATAAATGTTATGCATCAAATAAATATGAAAATAAATGCAAAACAATAAATAAATTCTCACGTGGTACAAACCTATACGTGCGAAAAAGCGGGGTGTCGCAACCTCCTCCCCCTAAAAAGGACCTGCCCTCAGGTCCGACTCGAGGCTTCGAACAACTCCAAGGAAGGCTTCTTCACTGTCAAGTAGCTCGATCAAAAACTCCCGTCAACAAAGTCCTCACCAAAAACTCTCAAAAGAAAAGCCGCAACAAAGTCACGCGAAAGTAGTTGGCATGCAAAAGAAGGAAAACAACAACAAGAACACAACAACTATGGTATTGAGAATGACCAATGCATGTGATGATATGCCATGTATGCAATGGTACCTTCTACCGCGGCTTAGGGATCAACCCCGGCCATTCTTTCTCCTCCTCCAATCACGTATGCCCTAGCTTGAATCGCAGCTTTTGATTTCCTCCGGGCACATAATCCGATCTCGTGCGCGGGCATTGATCCATCATGTGCTCCGATGACCCACAACCATAGCGCCTCTTGAGAGCCTTCCAACAATTTTCCGATGAGTGGTTTGTTTGACAATAATGCACACACTAAGTTCCTTTGATAGCAAATGGAGGGATTGGATTCACCGGTCTTGGTTGCTTATTTTGAACATTTGGAGGGGGAAGAGCTTCATAGGCCCGTCTCTTACCAAGACCTTGTTGAGAATCCGAACTAGAACCTTAGTTGTGTTGTGGTATCTTGCTTATAAATTGTAGAGCTTTATGGTGATCATCGTTAGCTATGTTGGGAGCATATTGGGATAAGCGTTCATACTCATTAATATACTCTGTCACCGTCATTGAACCATATTTGAGATTCATAAATTCTTGGAGCCTTCGGTCTCTTGCGGTGATGGGAATAAATTTGTTTAGAAACTCTCGGAAAAATTTCTCCCAATTGATCTCTTCCCTGGCGGCATTCAAACGAGTCTGGGTACTCATCCACCAACTATAGGCTTGCCCTTGCACCATTGTGAGGGTGCACCTTGCCTTCTCCACGGAGTTACATGGTATTAGCTCCGAAATTCTCTCAATTTGCACGAGCTATTCCTCCACTTGTATATCATTACCACCCATGAAAATAGGTGGATTTTGATTCTTAAACTCCTAAAGAATGGCGGTAATAGGACCTCCTCCTCCATTATTACCGGCAGGTGGGGCATTATTTCATTCTTGTGCCCGTTGATCTAAATAAATAGATAGTCTCTCCATAAAATCTCCCGGATTCCTTTATGGAGGAGGTGGTGGTGGTGGTACATTATCTTCATGCCTAGGTGAGTGATCCCGATGATGGCGGTGTTTGGGAGATCTCTCACGACGGTGGTGACGTCTCGGAGGCATAATTTCCAACAAAAATCAAGGAATTTCCAGTATATATGCATGCCGGTTAGAGCATGTTCATGTGCACAATAAATAAGAATGAGAGCAAATAATTCACATAAATGCACATAACCACATTGTCCTAAACCGAACGACCTAGACTCACCCAACACGACACTAGAACTCTAGTTTTGCAACCAGGAGCTTTGATACCACTTTAGGATGTGACACCCGAGCGCGGGCCACCATATCCCCACACCTAAATCCGAGCTCACATATGAAATGGGAAGTCCATACATGAGCCTAAGTCTAAGCGGACGGAGACCACACATTCACTAGGCTAGGCGGAGCTAAACTAAACCAGAGCGCGCAACACAAAAACAAATAACGGAAGCAAAAGATTTCTAAAAGCATAATATTCAAATACAACAAATATACACAAAGATTATAAAATCAAAACGAATAAATATTCATAACATTTACAATTCATAAGTATAAATCCAAAATAACATATGCAATACACCTAGCACGACCTAAACCCAAAAGTGAGACTCGAACAACCCACTTCTCCGCCTAGCTCGTGCACCAAAACCTGCAACTAAAAGTGGGAAAAGGAGAGGGGTCAGTCCATCAACTTGACTGAGTGAGGGGGCTAACGCACACCCACACACTATACATATA
>JBBMKE010242793.1:0-14369 GCA_037834125.1 Lippia alba | reverse complement strand
CTTTGATCTAATCTAACATCTTTTGAGATATGAAGTTGAACATCTTCCATGAAAGGATAATCTTTTAATCTTCTAAAAACGTTTGCATAGGGATTTACCTCCAAAATTTTTATTAGTTTCTTAATTGTACCTTGAGATAAAGTTGAATTCTTCAATACCTTCATTCCGTTCTCAACCTCATTTTCAATCTCAAATAAAGTATAACTGAAAATGGCCAAGACCCCCATCACTGAAAATTAATCCTGGAAGGTCATGGTTCACCATTCCTTGTGCTCGAAAAGTATATACACCCTGTCATGCTGATACAAGCTCTTTATCTAATTTCATGCCAAAAGTGGTAAAATAAAATATACATTTGAATAACATAATATTTGCTCGAAATTCTACTGCTTCTTCTGATTGTGAAGTGAATAACTCGTATAAATCATCTGAAATTTCAATATTCGATAGTTTAATTTTTCTGTTGTCACAACAAAATGTAGGTGACTCATACTCAAATCTTACAGCTCCACAATTCAGGTAATTTGGCATTATTTTTTAGTCTATGTATCATAGATGATGCATCATCATAATATATTGAACCTGGAAGAGAAATAAAAGTAATTTTTTCGATTAAAATATAAAATTACATTTGATTATTATATTAGTTAAATATAATGAACGACTAATCTTCACATTTGGCCATAAGTATGACTGCTCTTAAAAGCCACGTATTTGATTTCGTATTCTTTTTTGTTTCATAACTTTATTTTTGTATTCTTGTTTATCAGATTCACTTAAATTCGAGTATTTTCTTTTCATTGAATCAAGACGCCTATGTCGATATACCTATGCAACTGAAAAACAAAAAGTATAAGAGAATTAATAATATACCATTATTGAATTCAAATACATCTTAAAATATTATCAAATTTATATTATTGTTACGTGATAATGAATTCGAAGTTGAATACTGTCCACATAATATTTTTCCACCTTAATAAATAAATCTTCAAAAAATTCCCAAGCCAAAGAACCTCCTCGGAAGGACTTTGAAATGAACTTTAAATAATAATTAATCCATTAAATGAAATAAAAATAAAAGAATTCATAGTTAATCTTAAATATTAATTTCTCATTTATTCTATGAATTGTCGGAGAAGTATAATCATCTAATTGCTATCTAATTGCTTATTTTAGTTTAAGTAAGTTAGCTATCTATTCATTTTGTATTATATACTTAGATAAATGGTTATATTTAGAGTGATTAATTATATATTATTGTGAAATAATGGAGGTCTAATTCACAATATGAAACCATAATAATACTAAACTAAATAATATAAATTACAATAATAGCAGATAAAGTTCCCTAGCAGAATAATTAAAATTTGTTTGATCTTCTTATAAATACATTATAAGTATTTTGAAATAATTATATAATTATTTTAAATAGTAGACCCACCAATTAAATGCTTTTGAATTATGATTAATTTAAATTTATAAAAATTATATATTTGAGTATTAATTTATAATAAAGGATATAAATATAGAAATATTATTTTTTTAAATTTCCTACGTGAGAAGTATCTAACACAATATCACATTCCACAATTTAGGTAAATACGCTTTGGATAGAAGATAGGTAATTTAAGAATTTACCTAAAAATATGATGAGTATCTCTTTTATTCGATTGCAACGTAAGTGCTCAAATCTCGTGTTGATAGAAAAACAAAATGCGGTATAGGATGTTCGATTGAACCAAATACTCAAAAATCGTGTCGATAAAAAATAAAATTTTATGTTATAAATTTTAGGTATTAGGTTAGTATTTATAGATATTAAAAGAGATTTGTTAAAATTTGATTAGAATTAGAATTATAGTGTAGACTCGTTGAGTAGAATTAGGCTATAGTGTTTTGTAATTATTGGAAATCTTATCGAATTATATTTCTAATATACATAAATTTGATTACGATTAGAAGAATTAGCCTCAGTTGAATATGTGTATCATAACTTATATCTAAGTAAGGTTTGTTTATTGTTGTCGCCTTCACTTGGTACTTAACAATATTTAAATGGTCAAAATGATGTAATAGTGGAACGAAAGTCATCAATAATTCATATGAAAATCATCCGTGATCAGATGAATTAAATGATACAATTAAAACTAATTACTAAGTAAAATATAACAAAATTAATGAACACTTGCATTATTTTTCATGTAAAAGAACTTTATTTGCAGACGAAAAATTTAATAACTAAGTGACGTCGTTATTGAATTTGCCTGAGTGTCGATCTTCATTATTATTTTAATAACAATAGTAATTTTTTGTGTGTTTTATTTATTTTATTAATTTAAATGCGGGTATCCAATTCCAAACCCGTCTAGAATAGGCTTTTTATTACTGTTTGATGGGTGATTTAATTTATAGGGCATTCCCTGGAGAATATTTCGATATATATAAAGTGATTGCGTAGACTTTATCATAAATTATACTGATAAAACACTAATTATGTAGCTATAAGATAATTAAACACTATATAAAGTTGTCAGGGTTGTCACTAATATGACATGTAAAATATCATATAAAACACGTCTATCTCTCTTTGAATAGTATCACAAATATTTATTAAAATTTGTGATAATACAAATATTTTTATCTGTCACTAAATAAAATTTTCGAATATTTATAAATAGTTTAATAATTTAGTTTATAAGGCCATGTTGTGAATTGTCGCTTGTTAAATTTAATTAGTGACGAACTTGAATATCATAGAAGAGTCCTACTTCAAGTTAATTTAGTACGTTAATTCTCTTCTATGAAGAGTCTTATTTCAAGTTAATAAATACTTTTTAATATATTTAATTTAACAATTTATAACATGTATTTATATAACTGTACCTAACTAATAATTATTTATAAAATTATTATGAGAATATTTTAAACGATTAATATTTTATAAGAAACTTACGTGCTTTTTTTTTCTAATATAGATAGATAAGAGTAAAAAAAAAAAAAAAACCTCCCGAGGGTAATCCTCCTCACAAAGGTAACGGGCACGCGACGTGGCCTTTCTTGCCATGTTGGATGGGAGAGTTTGGGGAAATTTGGCTTATTTAACTCTTCCAATGCAATTGATTGCTTATTATTCTTGAGTCTTGACAATGCAATACATTGCTTATTTATTCTTCGCATAGATTTATCTGAGTGCAACTTCTAAAATTCTCAATTAAACTTTGTATTTAGTTGGATTGTTCTTTACGATTATTTACTGTAGTCGTCGGTGGTTTGTTTTTTACATAAACTTGAAAATATTTGAGTAAAACTTCTAATAATTGCTCAATTAAGTCATATGTGTAGCTCGAATTGTTCTTTGCGATTGCTTTAAAAGTAGCTCTAACCTTTTCGCGTGTCCTTTTGTTTTTGTTCAATTTTCGTTTTTGTATTTCGGGATGACATTAATAATTTTTTCAATCTAATATTATAAACGGTATAATTCGATATTTATAATATTTTTAAAAAGATGTATCTGTGAGTAATTTCTTAAACTCAAATAGGTTTATATATGATTTTCCCTTACCTATAATTAATATTGGCACCCATGTGATTAGGTTATTACAAGCCTGAATGTTTGGAGCAAGTGCAATGAATTCAATTATTTTTCGAGAATCTAGCTACATATGATCATTAGGTAACCCGACCAATAATGTTGGGCCGTACAGATAAAAGTTGAGTTTGATATACTTATGTTTTAGTACAGATAAAAGTTAGAGTTCGATAAGCTTATGTTTTAATGTATATAGAAAAATTAAACATAATGTAGGCAATAATTACGATTTGTGAGAGAAAATATTGGTGCGGCATGAGTTGGATTCGGACAAGACGTAATACAATAATAAAAGGTGACAACAATTTCATTTTATTTTATTTTTTATTGATAAGACTGACAGTCAAATTAGCATAGCAAACAATCGATAAACCGTGTTGCGTAAAATGCCAAATCAGTTCTGATAAGGGAAAAATTGGGCCTTTATCTGAAATGTCAAGGTGGCGCCACGTGGCCGCTTACACGGACAGGAATTACAACAATTCGACCCAGAGCGCCCGTGGAAGTCGACCCAACACTTGGGAGGAGGGCAATCAGTCACCAACGCTAGTAGTACGAAAGGTTCCGACTCAGAGCTCTATTCGACCCAGGTTGTCGCATATGCAGGCTCGGTCGCAATCCATGGTCTGTCGTACTAGCGCATTAATTGCAGATTCCCTCCACCTCACTGCGCATTAATTGTTGCCGCCAAAGGACTGTGCCAGGTGCTGCTGCAGGGCGAGAACAGTGTTTTAGCCGTAAAAGCACTGTTCTGGTCACCATCTTCACCCTCTAAGGACAGACCATGATCAACACCTTTGGGGTGGTGTACTCACACACAATGACAGCAACCTTCGCCTATATAACCCATCTCTCCTGAGAGATGAAGGTAAGCTTTCCTCGGCACACTGAACCCTCTACTTACATTTGCTCTCTCGGCCCAGAACTAGTCCTTAACTTGAGCGTCGGAGTGCCAAAAAGGGCCCAAACCCCATATTCCCCTTTTTGGCCTTTGAGTTCACGTTTGTTCCTTCTTTTCAGTTAGGAAAGCATCAAAGTTCTTCCATATTATAAATTTTGGATGAATCGGAGTCCTAATCTGCCGTTGGCGAACATAATCGGATTTTGACATGATCAAGTTTCCTCGGACAAACAATTTCTGGTTTTCAGATTTTCCTATTGCCAATATAATATTAATCGAGTTAACAACATATAAAACCCTGTGTTATTGAAAAGTATCTTTAAAAATTCCGTCAGAAAAATAAACTACTGTAAATACTTTAAAAAACTCTTTGTTTTTTAAAATACTCACACTGTCCCTTGGCCTCGTATGGTCAAGGAAAAACTTGAAAACCCAATATTACCCTTACCATTTGTTTCAGACATAGTCACTGCACTCCATATTTCAAAAGAGCTTTTATTTTCCCCATAGCTTCATTGTTGGAGGGAAAATTGGGCCAAAAAAAACACTCACCTAAATCCAACAAACACCATTTCGTTCGAGAGCGTACTTCATTGCGAATTTTTTTGGCGAGTTTGTTGAAAAATGATATGGATGTTCACGTTGAAGATGTTGAAGGTGCAGGGAATGGCGAGCTTCAAGAGGAGCCTGGGAGTGAAGATGTCGCTACAATTCGGAGAAGTGAAAAGCCAAAGAAACCGCCTGGGTGGCAGAAAGCTTATATCATGCATTAGACTTATTTTATTTTAATTATTTGATAGATACTTGATTTAGTTAGGTAAATGCTTGTGGCGTGTTATTTCCTTCATTTCTTTTTCAGTTCCTGGGGTAAGTAGGAGTCTTATATCATAAATTGTTTGAGTGTCGTCTAGTTCTTATGAATGAAGAATAATTCAATTTCCCAAATCTCTATAATCTCAAATATCTTTCCTTTCTCCCGTTCTCCGGCCAGTCGGTCTATACCGAAACTAATTGGTAGATTTCTCTTGAGCTCGAAACTGCTCTAACATTCCCAAAAGATAACTGAGTTTATCACTAGTGCTTTTATCGAGTTCTTTGCGATGGCTAGTCCTAGTAGTCCTTCGGTGTCTGCCCCAATTATCGAGGAACGCTTTAAGGAATTTCAGCAACAAATCGATGTGCAGTTGGGTTCTCAGAACGTTGCGATGCAACAGTTGACACTAATCGTTCAAAACTTGCAACAAGATTTGCCGGTCGTTTTCTCTCGGACTGACAGACTGCGCCCCGATCCGCCTTCGATTCGACATGCCCAAGGGCGACGACACTGACCCCTTGGGCTGGTTATTTCAAGCACATGAGTATTTTGTATTTTACGACATCCCGAATGAGTCGCGTTTAGCTACGGTTAGACTGATTTTAGATTAGGGCCCTGCGTTGGATTAGTTTCGTTGGCGCCAGCGTAATAACCTATTGGATTCCTGGAAGGATTTCATCACCAAATTCAAACTTTGTTTTGATCCGTTGAATTACATTGATTATTTTGGCATGTTGGCGAAAATGCAGCAAATCAGATCGGTCCTCGAGTATCAAACTGCCTTTGAGAAGATTCTGGTGTATATCATGAACGTTTTAGAGATGAATTTACAATCCTTGTTTCACGCCAGACTGAAACCACATTTGTAACACGAAATTGTCCTCCTGAAATCGGATTCGTTGGAAGCCAAGCATCAGGCTTGGACAACGGCATCACCTCCGCTTCGAACGTTGCTGCTCCGACAATTCCCCAGTCACCAGTACCATTGCTTCCCACACCAGCCACGCAACCACCCCGGGTTCAGCCTTCTCCTTCACATTCAATTAGGCGTTTGACTCGCGCGGAGCGTTCCGAAAGGAATGCTAAGGGATTGTATTATAATTGTGATGAAAAGTGGGTTAAAGGCCACCGTTGCGGTCGGTATTTGCTATTGTTAGGCGATGATGAAGGTGGAGAGGTTGATGTTGATTGGGACAGGGCTGATGCGGTAATAGCCGCTGATGTTTCCACTTTGCACAGTCTCTCGAGAAGTCTATGCCCCAGTCCTTGCGTATTTCGGGTATGATTGATGATTTGGTGGTCGACGTGCTGATTGATGGTGGTAGCACCCACAATTTTATACACCCGTCTGTCGTTGAGAAGTTGAGCTTACCAATGGTTGCCGCTCCACCATTGCGGGTTTATGTAGGTAACGACGCTTCTTGGATGTGTACACAATAGTGCCCCGGGTCCATTTATTGATGCAAGGCACACTATTTCTCGTAGATCTTTCCCTCGTTCCCATTCACGGGCTACATGCGGTTTTCGGTATTCAATATTTACAGTTCTTCGGTCGTGTTTGTCATGATTATGCTAATTCGATCATGGAGTTTAATTGGGAGAATAAGTTGATTACTTTGCAAGAGAGCACACCAACTTCGAAGGATCTCACGCTCCATCACTTCCATAGTTTGCCTGATGCCACAGTTCACGTTGAGGACAAGGTGATTCTCGATGGGGGAAGAGTGATATGGATGTTCACGTTGAAGATGTTGAAGGTGCAGGGCATGGCGAGCCTCAAGAGGAGCCTGAGAGTGAAGATGTCACTACAATTCGGAGAAATGAAAAGCCAAAGAAACCACATGGGTGGCAGAAAACTTATATCATGCATTAGACTTATTTTATTTCAATTATTTGATAGACTTGGTTTAGTTAGGTAATTGCTCGTGACATGTTATTTCATTTATTTTCTTTTCAGTTCCTAGGGTAAATAGGAGTTTTATATTATAAATTGTTTGAGTGTCATCCAGTTCTTACGAATAAAGAATAATTCAATTTCCCAAATCTCTATAATCTCAAATCTCTTCCATCTCTCCCGTTCTTCAGCCGGTCGGTCTCTGTCGGAACTAATTGGTGTGATTTCTCTTGAGCTCGAAACTGCTCTAATGTTCCCAAAAGATAACCGAGTTTATCAAAGAAAGCATATTGGCACTGATTCAGTTTTGGGTTTGCAGTTTTCGACGCATTTAAATGGAACTTGTAGGTATTTTTTTAATTAATGGTTTGGTTGAAGTTCAGGATTTCTTCGATTGAGTAAAGGTTATACCATAATCATGAGACTCTTGTTGTTGTGTTGAGGTTTCTGACCTTGATAGTGTTGATTTTAGGAACCTAGTGTTTTTTTTGCATTTTCGAAATGTGATAAAGAAAGTGTGTTGTTGCTCCGATTTTCTGAACCCATGGATTTATCCTGTTCCAAAAGTAATGTGTTGAAGATGAGAACAAGCTTATGGACTATTATCGTTTGTGTGGTGGGAGAGGTATGAGAATTTTTCTACTTGGAGCCTGGATTTGACTTGAATTATGGGTTGAGGCCACTTGATAATCCATAAGCGTTTGTTCAAATGTAAGAGGACTATTGTGATCAAAGTGAGATCACTGTGTATGCTATACAAGGACCAGCCCCTTTGTGTGTTGTTGATGTCGATGTAAGTGATATTACCCATCTGGCCGTAGCTGCAGATCAAGTACAACAAATGTTTTTCCTTAGACATGATGAAGAAGCTATCTTTGAAGAGACGGATGAAGAACAATGAATACAAAAGGATCAAATGCCTGAAGAAGGAGTCACACAAGAGGGTGGCACACCTGCATAAGACCAATTTCATTCCACAAATGTGTCAGATATAATAAAACCTTTTTCCTAAATAGTAATTTTGTCAAACAACACATCGAAAATAAAATTGAAACATTGGAAAACTAGAAACGATTGAAACATCAATTGTGGAAAACAAGAAAAGCCACCAATATGTCAACAAAGTACATTTCTTTAGGAATAATATGTCAAAGTAAAATATATGTTTGTTTAAACTTGGAACAATGTGTCAAAGTAAAACACGTGTTTCGTCAAAATTTCCCATATCCCATGAAAGGAAATTCCCCATATCCCAAAGAAAGTTGGTTAAAGTTTTATGTACAAAGAAAGCCAAAAGCAACATTCCAGCACTAAGTAAATTCTTCTTTATTCTTCTTCTCTTCTTTGTTCTCCTTAGTCTTCTCAAAGGCCAAACCAAGTCCTAATTGCAAACCCTTGTCAGAAGTAAATAGATTACCTATAGCTAAAAAGCTGATGACCAAATTCTCAAGACATTCCCACCGGACAGTGGCCCTTGTTAGGCCAGATGTTCTGACACTTGCGTTGAACATGGCGGATTGGGTCAATTTGTGCTCAGCACTGAGGTCAAATGATATCTCTTCTTTGTACTCTTGTTCGTTGCAGGTATCACGATACTCAATCCCAATAGTTGTTTCACTCTCCGTCTGAACCGTTCGATAAAATAAGAGAACCGTATTAGGATCCTCATTGTTGTCCACCCTCAGGTAAGGCATGATAAAATAAAATTAAAAATTAACTAAATAGATGGTATTGGATTTGAATAAACTCGAAAAAAATGAAATATATGTGTACTTACAAAGTTACAGTGATACTCGCACCACTCATATTTTCATCAGCGAGGAGGCTATGTCCACCTTTAAGGCCAGTGAGAACTACTTGTCCTGATGAGTTGGTATAAGAAGAAACCTCAATCCCATTAGCAAATTTGTAATTTTCCACATCACCTTTAAAGTTCATTTTTAGCTTTCTAGTCAGCTTAAACTTGTTGCTCAAACTAGCATTTTCATGTAAATATTCAACTTCTAACTTTGGCGTTCTTAGCTGCAACTTTGACACTACAGTCCCGATATTTACGGGTACTCGAAGATTGAGTATAGCCTTCAATCCAACGAACCTCGCCTTCAAATACAAAATTTGACTCGAAGGCTTAGGTAATATTCCCTTCAATCTCGGCATAAATCTTGTTCATTATCCAATGTGAAGAAGTTTCATCGACAGGTTTAGTAGGAATCCAACAAATAGAAGTCGAAATCTACATTAGATATACAAGTCAATTAATTAGAATAAGGTCAAAATCTACATTTGATAGACAAGTCAATTAATTAGAATGAGGTTTGATATACAAGTCAATTAATTAGAATGCCACCAAACATGTCAACTAATTAGAATATTCTAAACGTATTAGATACTAAGCATTGTCATCTAATTGGGACACAATAAAACATGTCGACTAATTAGAATAGGATTAATTATACAGACCCCCCTGTCCTTTGGGCCTTTGGGTGGATTGCCCCCTATCCTTTGATTTTGGGCGATTTGACCCCTAACCTTTGAAAAATATCACACTTAGCGCTTTGAAAAAACTTCAACAAAGTAAATCTTAATAAATTTGATTTCAAATGTATCAATATTATATATCAAATTGAAGCTCTCGATGCAAAAACTAGAACAAAGGTCTCGAAATCAAAATCCGACAATCGACGAAGTGGAAATCATTGGTCAAAGACGACGTGTGAAGGATGAAGCTTTTGACGGCTAATAGGGTTGACCGGGGTATGAATTTTGTTCTCCTAGGAGAAATGAACACAATGATGTTGGTCTTCAAGCATGTGTCACCGTGATGAAAGAGAAATCAATGGTCAAAGTGTGTTCACAGGGGCTAAGTGTGATATTTTTCAAATGTTAGGTGACAAATCGCCAAAATCAAAGGATAGAGTGCAATCCGCCCAAAGGCCCAAAAGATAGGGGGTCAGTATAATTAATCCATTAGAATATTCTAAACGTATTAGATACCAAACATTGTCAACTAATTAGAACACACTAAAACATGTCAACTAATTAGATATTCTAAATGTATTAGATACTAAGCATTGTCAACTAATTAGAACACACTAAAACATGTCAACTAATTAGAATATTCTAAATGTATCAGATACTAAGCATTGTCAACTAATTAGAACACACTAAGAAGTAAACATACATTATTTTTTTGTGGTCGAAAAGAAGTAAGCATACATACATCTGAGTTTGGGCTTGCCGCCGTTTCTGAGACCGGGGCCGGCTCCGGCTCTGTGGACGGGTGCGGTAAAGGATCGACAAGTCCTATCTTTACAGTAATGTCTCCGTCTTCATAGTATGCGTCAAGCCCAATAAATACGATCTCGCTTTCCTTTGTTTCACACACATAAAACAAACAATTAGGAATTAAATCAATTAAAATAAAAGCAAACGATGATAAATTTAAACACAGGTTCAATAATTAGCTTAGCTTACAATTTTTCGTCGACGGCCTCTTAGATAAGTGATCTTATTATCAACCTCGTAGGCCTTTCCCATGAAGTCTCGAGTCATGTCGGTAATGAGGTTAGACGACCCATTTTCCGTATATTTTGTATCCTCCTCCTTTGAGAAATTTGGAACGTGCTTTGGAGCTGGCTCCGGCTCCGAAAGCTCAAAAAATAAAAATAGATCCTCCGGCATAATGAGATCGGTGAGGTAAAACCACCGGAGAATGGGTGGCAATCTGCGTGGCGATTGGTGGAAGAGGCGATGAAAACCCTAATATTCACTATGGTAAATTTTTTTGGTTGTGCGAGCTTTTGTTGGGATTAGGGATCTTTATTTGCATTTTGCAATTTCTCCATTAATTAGCTCTCTAAAAAAGAGTCTTTAATTCCTGGCCCTTCCATCTAGCACTGAAGTTTTGATACAAGTGTCTCAAGCGGTACCTTCAATTAAATCAATCATATTAGAACAATTATTATGGAATTAAATAATAAGAAAATCGATAATATAGCACCTATGCTCACATTCAGGTGCTAGCTCCTTCAGTGCATCTAAAAGTCATTTTTGCCTGTCACTAATGAATGTCCACCTGCCACTTTCCTGCACTCCCAAATCATTTAATAACATCTCAATAAAACACTTCCATGTATTGCTATTTTCACTCTTCACATAAGCCACAACAATAGGGAAGAGATTATCATTCCCATCCTTACCAATAGCTGAAAGGAGCTGCCCCTCAAGTACAGTTAATGAAACATCCATCAAGCCCTATCAATGGTATACAACCATCTAGGAACCCTTGTTTCATTGCACTCAGACTGTAGTACATCCTGTCAAACCTTGGAGGACTTGAATTCTCAATGGTTTTAACAAAAAAAGTACTGCTAGGGTTCTTGCTCATTACCGTTTCACAGTAGTCCCATAGCAGCCCAAATTCAGGTTCATTTTCTTCTCTCAGCTTGTCCATTTAAATTTTTTTTTGCTCTTTGTGAAACTGATGGTGTTATCTCCACCCCAACCACATTTTGCACAATGTTCTGAAGACTACATATTTTCACATCAGAATGGTCCTTTATTGTTTGCTCTATCATTTGAGCAATGTATGCTGTCTGGTCTCTAAAATTTGTCCTCCCTCTGATACACGTATGTCGGTCTCTTAGAGTCTTCACCTCAAAAAAAGATGAGTTTTGCTCCACAGAAGCATGGATTCTCCATGTGCAACCCAAGCCTGTATAAGTAGCTGTAACTCTTGTCCATTCAGATTTGGAGAAATCCAATACAACCCCCCTTCCTTATACACCAATCTGTCAGGACCTCCTTGTACTTGTCAACTCCAGAGAAGCACAAGCCTACATGGAATTTCAAGTTGTCAACACTATCCCATCTCTGAACATTGCTACCTTATGCCCTTCATTGTCTGAATCTGGAGGTATGTCAAAGTTTTCATCACCTTCTGCCTCACTGTACCAGTTTCCTTCTTGAACTAGATCCGCCACTTCTTCTTCGACATTCACCTTTGTTCTCTTTTTTCTAGCTAACCTCTTTTTTTTCATCTCTGCCAATTTATTGTTCCTAGCCAACTTACTGACATCCTTTTGCACAAAAATGTCATCTTCCTGTGAGCCCTCAATATCACTGTAAGCATCTGAAGGTTCACCTTGTAAGCTTTCACTTCCACTTGTGTCTATCTCATACTCATACAACTACCATCATCTCTGTTACCAGGGGATTCATTTGGATCACCTGCATATTTTCCAAAACACATGTTACACAACTCACAATTTAAACCACATATTTAAGCTCAAATCAAGGAAGCAAATTATCCATATACAACACAACATATACCACTTACAATATAAACCACAGACATAACTTATATTGTCTAACCTACTATGTTATCCATTTTATTTTTGTCCTTCTTTTGAGCCTCCATAGTCTGTCTGAATTCTTCCTCCAGTTGTTGCTAATAGGGAAGAATGGAGGGAAATTATACAGCAAATGAAAGAAGCTGATCAAGACCATCAAGATGAACAATTGGCTGCATATGATTAGCTTCCTCCATCCTGATTGCTGGTCTAGAGATTTTTTTCGGAGTTCCTGTAAGTCTGATGTTTTGGTTAACAATATCTGTGAATCATGGAATAATCTAATTTTGCCTGCAAGAGAGAGGGTTATTGATAGATATCTCTGTACATAGATAACTGTGTGGAATATTTAATTAAATATATAATGTCATTAATGAATTTTAACACCTTCGAAAGTGACATAGTTATGAAATAAAAAAGATATTATGTGTAATTACACAAACATATTTTGAAATTTGAGATAACTAAACAAACTTCTCGCTAGGTTTTAAAAATTAATCTAACGTTCTTAGATTGTTTAGGGCAGGGTCAATCTGGGTAATTCTAACCCGAGCTTAATGAGGAAGCGAGTATTTCACACTTGACATGTGGTTAGTGAAAAATTTAGGAAGAGTAACAAATCAAATAACAAGTGTAATATATTGACACTTTTAATTGGTTGGATTCAGCCAAACAGAATTTAGACTAAAATTTTTTGGTTGGTCTAATGCATGACCGTATTAAAATTAAATAACATGATTCGTAAGTAAAAATAGAGAACAACATGACTAGTATAGCCTTATCCTAAAAATGAAATAACAATGCGATGTTTATCAATTATCATCAATAATTTATGTGCAAATAACCGGCGAGGCTATGTTAGAAATTGGAGCTTGGCCTTCAAAAGTGTTGATAGGAGCCTCCATTTTGGGTGATGTGTACTCTTTAGATGAAGGCGGGGGCTTAATTGCTCCAATCTATGGAAATTTTAAAAATAATATTTGATTATATCATGTTATGTTGGATTTAATGAGATATTTTTTACGTAATAAATAAATTATATTATTATATCTGTATTGTATTTTATCCATTTCGCTGGATCATATAACTTAAGAGGATTTTTCATAAATATTATTTTTTTAATTTGAATTCATAAAATACTATCAAAATAAAACGGGGTAATAATCTACCCTAAAACGCCACACTCTGTGGCATTTTTGACTAATTTTAATATTATTTTAACGGAAACGCCAAAGTTTTTGGGGTTTAATAATTTTTTATAATTTTTTAAATATAAATGCCAAGAGCTTTGGCGTTTAACAATTTTTTAATATATTTTTTAATTTAATTGCTACAAGCTGTGGCGTTTTTCCTTTTTTTTAGTTATCATATTTGCGGTTGCCTTAATTAATTTTTTTTTAATCTTCAATTATTCTCCGCAATAATGTTACATTGGATCTGCTTCAATGATTCTGCAAAAATAATTGAAATGACTACACACTGCATGCATAGTAATACTGCAAAAATAAAGAGACGTGACTATTCAGTCTATATTTTCACAAAAGCAATAATGGTAAGTTGGAAATAGAAGAGTGAATAATGTGAAGGACTATTTAAACCGAAGTTATAGTTCAAAACGCATCACAAAATTTTTCCTTAGTTCTCCTGTCTGCATAACTTTCTTTCATCTCTTTGAAGAAATTTTTTTTGTCCTACAATGGATTCTACTGGGATAATTGTCTTTTATGGTGGCAATTATATTGAGTCGAACCATTGTGTTTCTTACGATCGACCACCGTTTACCATTTCTAGAATTTCACGATCGACCTCATTTTATG
>JBBMKE010242792.1:0-26025 GCA_037834125.1 Lippia alba | reverse complement strand
TGGGTTTATAATCCATTTAAACCGAAAAATTCATTTCTGATGCAGTTATATCAGCATCTTTGATATTATGAATACCTCTCACAATATTATCAGATTGAACACTTTTTAAGATAATAAATTTACTAGCTATTATATATAATAAATGTTATCTAAATAACTCAAGTTTCATTCGAATATGAAAATAATTACAAGTGTGAACTTTTTGTTGTGATGCGCCGAACACTCACGAAAAAGAAAAAATATATTGTATATTTATATAAGAAAAATAAGTGTGAAAAATCAATGTAGTGTATATTTATACAAGGAAAAAATAGTGTAATGTGTCTTATTGTATAAATAATATATCATATAATATTAGAGAGATAAAAGATATCATATCACGTAGCTAGTTCTAATAAAAATCTAACTCTGTCAAATTAATATTACAAAAATTTTAATTTTCAATACATATTATTTCAATAAAATGTGGTGAACTCAAATTTTAGTTTCAAATATACAATACTTAACAATTTTTTTGATTCAACTGTTTATATTTTACCTTACCTATAATTTATTGAAATGATTAATTACTACACTCGATAGTGGATATTATAATCCCTAAACAAATTTAGTTTTTTTTTAATAACAAACCATATTAGTATCTGTAGATAAAGATTTTAGTATGAGAAAAAATGGTGGGAGCAAATTGAAGGAAATTTCACCGAGAACAGTTCTATATATGAGTTTTAGTACCTTTAATCAATTTCAATTTTTATTTTTTTCTAATATATGGAGGCATAAAAATTTTCAGCCCCGCCTAAGGAAAAAACCTGGATCCGCCCCTGAGTGTCCCTATTTTTTTTTTTTATTCAGACACGGATCTAGCGTGTCGGAGCCGTGTCCGTGTCCGACACTGCACGACACTAAATTTTGCCGTGTCCGTGCATTAGTGGCTAGCTCCGACAGAAAATTCTTATAACCCTTCGATTTGACTACGATGAAAGAAAATGCACTTACATTTTAAGAGCACAATCAAAACGTTAACACTATGTTTGGTTGAAGGAAAAAAAGAAAAATGGTCGGGATTGAATATAATTTTTCTTTATAAAATAAAATTAAAAAAATAAATAAAGTCAGATTTGAATCTTTCGATTTTTTTTCCGAAGGAAATAGAAGATAATTACATAGAATCAATATCTTCTACAAGCAATTCCTTAGAACTATCAAGGAGCTCAAAGTTCCCTTCCAAATTCAAAGCTAAGCGAGCTAATGAATGAGCTACTTTGTTGCCGGAGCGACGAACAAAAGTGACCGACGCTGACAAACGCTGCTTCAGGATAGCTTCAATGTCCTCTGTGATTGAACCTGTATGTGACCAGTCTTCCATATTGTTCTGTAACTTCCTAACTAAGCCAAGGAAATCCCCTTCAAGAATTATGGAATTAAAACGTTTCCTTTGCGCCATCTTTGCTGCTTCCAGCATTGCCCAGCTTTCCCCAACCTCAACTGCCACACAACTCCTGATCCTTTTGCTCACCCAGCCAACACAACAACCATTATGGTCCCTCGCTACAACTCCCACGCCCACCTCTCTATCTTTCTCAAAGAAAGTTGCATCAGAGTTCAACTTTACTACACCAGTCGGCGGAGCTTCCCATTTTTTCGATAGTCTGGGCAGTTCAGATAACGTATTTGCATCGCGCCCAATCAATCGTGCCTCATAGTAGTTGTTGGCATACGTTATTAATGCCGCCGCATCAAGTCTTTCATTCCCCGACCACGCTCTGTTTCGATTCTTCCATAACGCCCACGCCGCCACCACAAATCTGTCACCTTCACTCGCGCTCAATTGCTCCAGCACCCCACGTACCCAGCTTTCTCCATCACCTCGCCAATTTAATATCACAACCGACTGAAAGTTAGAACATGCCCAAAATAATCGAACCAAATTACACCCAACAAAAGCATGCTCCAACGATTCATTTTCTTCCCCACACCATGGACACACCACTTCTGCACCGCACTTGCGTCTTCTCAATGCCAAGCCCACGGGTAATGCCCCTTTGCATAGTCTCCACAAAAAGACTCTAATCTTCGGCGCTATTCTCCGGTCCCATACAATTCGCCATGAACGTCTATTTGATCTCTCTCCCCAATTTTCTTCTTGATTATGAATCCTCAAAGCTACTTTTCACTGTATATCTCCCACTAGCGGTGTAATGCCAAATTCTCTTGTCTCGCACCCTATTACTGCCAACCGGGATAGAGAGGATTTTCTCCGCATCCATTGCCACAAATATGCTCTGCTCCAGGCTCTCGTCCCATCCTCCCTCATCCATTATTAATTGTTTGACATAGGTTACTTCATCTCCCCCTCCTAACCGAGTTAGAGGCTTTAAACTATACGGCCTAGGCAGCCACTTATCTTGCCGCACGTTGATGCACGCTCCATTTCCTACTTGCCATCTCACTCCCGCTTCCAAAATATACCTCGCCGACCAAATGCTCCTCCATGTAAGTGAAGGATTCGATCCCAAAGGAGCTTCAAAGAAATCTGCACCTCTAAAATATTTAGCCCTCATTAATCTTGAGAGCAAACTTTGCGGTTCTGTAATGAGTCTTCCCCATTGTTTCGCCAACAGTGCCAAGTTAAATGCTCTCAAGTTTCGGAAACCCATACCACCTTCCTCATTATCTTCTCCCAACTAACCCAATGAACCTTGTCCCCATTATTCCCGCCCCACCAAAATCACGCTAGCATGGAAGATATTTCCCGAAGTAAGGACTTGCGAAGCTTAAAGCAGCTCATCGCATATGAAGGAATTGCTTGTAACACTGCTTTAATCAACACTTCTCGTCCCGCCTGTGATATTATTTTATCATACCATCCCTGAATACGTTTGCCAATACGATCTCGAATATTACCGAAGACCTGTTTCTTAGATTTATCGACTATTGCCGGAAGTCCAAGGTATTTCTCATGTTTGTCAACTACCCGCACTCATAATCTATCAGCCAATATCTTCCTCTCTTCAGGGGCCACATTTGGGCTGAACACCACTGTGGATTTTTCATAATTAATCATCTGGCCCGATGCCACCCCGTACTTCCTAAGCACCTCTAACATTCCATCCACCACTTCTCCCGAGGCTCTGCTAAAAACTATCGTATCATCAGCAAACAAAAAATATGAAATAGCCGGAGCCTCCCGACAAATCCACACCCCTTCCACCCTATTCTTACGCTCAATAAGACAACTTAACACTTCTGCATAAATCAAAAAGAGATAAGGGGATAACGGGTCGCCTTGTCTAAGACCACAACCCGGAGACAAACTACCAAAACAAGAACCATTAAGAGAAAATGTGTAATCCACCAAAGAAATACATTGCATAATCAAACTCACAAAAGAAGAATGAAAGCCTAACCTCAACATAGTACGTTACAAAAAACGCCACTCTACTCTGTCATAGGCTTTACTCATATCTAGCTTCAGAGCTAACAGCCTGTCAGCACCCTGTTTCTTATGTTTTATATAATGGTTCACCTCAAAAGCACATAAAACATTGTCAGTAATTAATCTTCCCGGAACGAAAACGCTCTGGAAAGGAGAGATCACATTTTTCAAAATAGGTTTGAGGCGAAGGGAGATAGTTTTAGAGGCAATTTTATACATTACGTTGCAGAGACTAATAGGACGCAAGTCAGACATGCATTTAGGATTTTCAACTTTAGGAATAAGTACAATATTATTAGCATGCATAGTCTGGTCATAACGCCCGAAATTTAAAAAATCCAAAGTGCAATTAACAATATCATCACGCACAAAACTCCAGAATTTTTGAAAGAAAACAGGAGGCATACCGTCCGGCCTCGGAGCCTTAAGGGGAAACATAGTTTTCAATGCTTTCTCAATTTCTAGTGGGAGAGTATGGCACGAGAAGCCTCTCGTTCATCTCTATGGTCACCTTTTGTTCAAGATGTATCAGAATACTATCAATCTCCTCCACTGGGGTCTGGTCCGAGCCAAAGATTTTCTCAAAGTGGTGCTTAATCACATGTTGGATATCCTTCTATTTAGTGCAAAGAATCCCGTTTTTGTCCATAAGGCCCTCAATCTTGTTCCTTTTTTCTCTGTTTTTGGTTCTGGAAAAGAAATAATTAGTGTTACGGTCACCCTCAGACATCCAATGAGCCTTGGCCCATTGTTTCCACCATAATTCGTCTCTGGCATACCACTCAGAATTTTTTTTCCTTAGAATCACTTCCTCTTGTTTTGAGTCCAACGTTATGATTCCTCTTCTGATATCCCATAGTTTCTCCTCCAATTTTTTGATCCGGTTTCTTGGTATTTCAAACTTATCCAAAGCCCAGTCTTGTAGGTCCAACTTGCAATTATCCAATTTTCTCCATGTAGCATGTGAATTCGGACCTCCCACAGAATTACCCCAACTTCAATCCAGAACTTGTACGCACTCTGGATTGCAAAGCCATGCAGCCTCAAATTTGAAAAAATTAGTAGGTTGTAATCTTTTTTCCCCCTAGGTGTCGGTCTCAACTTCAATAGAATGCCCATATGGTCTGACGTGTTACTCTCAATATGATGAATTGCATGGGAGGGAAATAGCTCTTTCCAACTTCTGATTTTCTACTATGCGGTCCAACCTGCAATCGATTGTGTACGGACTCGGACTGTTATTCGACCATGTGTACTTCTTGCCAAGAAAACCTAAATCACTCAGGCTACAGTTCCACATCCAGTCCCTAAATGGCCTTATCTGGTCCACCAGCTTTAGTCTTTCCCCCACTTTCTCATCACCCCATAATATTTCATTGAAATCACCTACTACAAGCCATGGGTTCCGCTGTGAACTCTTCAAAGAATCCAAAAGGTTCCAACTTGTATAACATTTTGTTGCGTCCGGATGGCCATAAATGTAGGTTAAGTGCCAAAATATCTGATCACCCGCCATACAAACCATAACATCAAAATGAAATTTGGAGTAGCTAAGCAAATCCACGTGCACATCTTTTCTCCACAACAAGGCTAATCCCCCACTCTTCCCCTCTGCCTCAACACATAAGCCATTATAGCCCCACCTATCCCGTAATGAGTTTATCCGGTATTTTTTACTCTCTATTTCAGAAATAAAAGCCACTTCGGGGTCGAATTTGCGCAAACGGTCCTCCAGTCCCTGAATTGCCCAGGCTCGACCCATACCTCGGCAGTTCCAAGCGAACAGATTCATGATGATCGGCGGGACTGCCGGGTAGTCTCCACCGTTTCCGAGCTAGTACAGAAAGTCGCCAATGATGTTGAAAGCTTCTTCAAAGGCCAAAAATCTGGTACTGACTCCCAGATATCAGAGTTTGATCTTTTTCCCAGGGTACTAAATCAGGTGTTGCTTTAATAAGGTTGTCCACTAACATGGAGTCCTCAATGTCCCGAGAGCAATCACTGAAAGCTTGTTCTCGATGGGTTTAGGGGTACGGGTTTTGTATTTTTTGTGGGATTTATGTCTGGGTGGTGTTTTGGCTTGGTGACCTGTAACAGCATTGGATTCTGGGTGCATCGGGGTTGAAGCATACGATTGGGATAAAGAGGAAGAAAGGGGATTATTAGATTGTTCAGAGATATGTGAGGATTTCTCAGTTTCACGCGAAGACAGGATAGGAGTAAGAGTTTCAGTAGAATTCAAGGGGTTAAGCGCATGCTCTGATCCCAGATATTTCTCAACACATCGGGGTTGTTTGGATTTCTTGCGTATTTTTTAGGAGGCCATGTTGTTGCGGTAAAACAGGATTTATTTGGTGGTTGGTTGGGTTAGGGGTTTTATGCTGGCTTAGGAATTTAAACGTGGTATTGATGGGCCCAATTTCTGTTTGGGTAATGGCCAACGTACCCGAAATATCGCTCTTCTTGGAACTGTCTCGTTGGAGTCCGGCCGAAGAACTTTGGGCCGGCGATACCCTACCTTGGAATACCGGAATACTTTTCTTAACACCAGAAGAATTCACAGAGTCCTTCCATCCGGATTTACCTGAATCCTGTGTTGCTCGCATCCAAGCCCTATAAGGATATTCATCCTCCTTCAATTCAAAACCTTCTTCACATTGCGCCGGACAGGTATTAACTATGTGATCGCATAAGCTACAAATATAGCAAAAGTTGGGTAGACGTTCGTAACTCAGTGTAACCAAAATCTCCTCTTTCCCCGTTACATTCCAAATCCGAATTGCCCTCTTCAATGGCTCTTCCATGTTAATGCGTGCTCTGATCCGCATATTCGAACCAAATAGGTGTCCACTTTTTTTCTTCTCTTCAAAATCTACGAATTGGCCCAGTTGATGTCCAATAGACTCCGCCATTGCCCTAGTCCGTTTCAAGAATGGTAGCCCTGAAATCTGAAAATAGAACGTGCATGCAGATAATTCACATGTGTTACGGTCGACTTCATCAGAAACCTCTTGAAGAATGAGCAAATATTTCTCAAAAGCGCAGAGACCCCCTTGAAGGATTCTATTATAATCAACTTTGTGGTGAAGAATGAAAAGGAATCTCCCTCCATCCAATTTCTCAACATCCATGCCTTTTATGGGGTTAAAAACCCCTCTCATTGTGGATTGAAAGGCATCAAACCTAACTGGCTTTTTTGAGAGAACTCTGCCAACAATCAGGTATCCTCTTCAGTTATCCTCCCTTTTCCAAACTGCATCCGGAGTTATCCGTTCCATATCCTCAGTCCAAGTTAGCGCCAAGTTCTTACTCAACTGTTCAATATCTGACTCCATGTAAAGAAGTAGACTGATACACAGAACAAAGGTGGGAGCGAGAAACCTCGAACGATACCTTCCCTGAAAAGACAAAACAAAGTGCAACGTAAGTATAGCGAAAACGAACCCTAGACTAAGAACAATGCAGGGAGAGTAAGAGTAAATCGTATGAAAGAGATCTGCGACGAATCCGTGTACTATGTTAGAATGCTCGTGTATCACTCCCTCTCTTAACTCTGGAAAGCACTCTAATTAACGAAAAACCACAGGGGCAGTAAACTCTCAGAGGAGAGAAAAAAACTTTTCATTATTAGTGACGGTTATGCCGACACTGCTATGAATAAGATCTTGTGAATCTTTCGATTTTTTATATAGGTTAAATATCTCAAAATTCAAATCAAAGTTCAAATTATAACGAATGTAGTTGACAAGCCTAATTAATTTCAATCATACTCCATCATTATTTTGAAGGATCAAATGAGGCAAATTAGAATTATTATTGAAGAGGTAAATGAGAATTAATATTTTATTAGAAGTTTTTTTTTAACATTTCATTTTTTGTAAGGAGCTATATCGTCTTTATATGATGCAATCCTTCACTGAAGCAAAGTGTAAGAAAGTTTGGGATTTCATATTTTAAATTTGTGTTGCATCTCATTTTTTACTCATACATATATACACACAAGCCAAGTGCATTAATAAAAAATTGAGTTTGGGAGCAAAATTTTATAAATCTTTTCCATCTTACAATTATTTTTCTCTTGCAATCGCAACCGTCTATTAATACACTTGACATGCATATATATATGCATATATATGTAATCGGTTAAGTAAAGTAGCAGATGCAATACAAACTTAAAGAGTGAGTCGTCTCACTAATTTCGTGATACATACGTATGTTCCATTTAGTTTTCAGTTATCACCCTTTCTAATGGTAAAAAAAATGTTTTCCTTTAAAGTTAATGAATATATAAATTTAATTAATAAAAAATGAATTTGATTTCTTGAAATTATATCTATATATAAGGTTTTTTTTTCAGCCGACCGTGTAATCAATTGGTTCCCTGTTAATGATTTTTTATTGACATTTAGATGTCCATATATATCTATTAATTACATTACTTAATTGTAATATTGTTTATTGATGGGTTCCACTTCCCAAATGACACGTGATGACAAACTCACACGTAACCAGGATGAATTGAGTGCCGAAACGAGCTCTCAGATTAATCCAAAGTGACTACTGATCTTGGAATCTAAGGAATACTAACAAGAATGAATGCTCACAGATTAATCGTCCAAAGAGAAAACTCACGAGAAGACGAAATAAACCGGCCTAGACGGACTAACATTTTACAAAAGGAGGTCCTGGATCCACAAATTAACAAGAGGGTAGAGCATATATACGAGAGAAAATAAATATAAAGAGTAAATTCGTTCAGTATTCATCATTTATCTTTTCACTAAATATATGATTTTAATGCAATAAATTACAATGCAATGACATATCAAAATTGTCATTACTAATATTTTGGGACACTCTTAATTATAGCGATAACCTAATGTCAAAAAAATATGTTACCAAGGTTTTTGATAAAACATCAGTCGCCAGCTGCGACTAATTATTATTTTGTTGTTATAGGATTATTGTTACAATATGGAATCAATTGATAGACCCAAAATACGTTCGTATCACCACCGTCCACGGGGCATGATCGCGGAAGCCTCCCTTCATGGCCCAGTGATAGATCTAATGGAATGCTCGGGTATTTAAGGCTCGTGGCTCCTGCCCAGCCACAACCCTAGCAGCTAATCCTCTCAGTGAGGTTACCCCCTAATTGAACCTCACCCTCGTGTGGATTCACCCTCGAGCCTCTGGCGCTCGGTGGTTCAACTTGTGTGCGTCACTTTCACTTTTTAGACGGTTATGCCAGGCTGTTGTGTCGGCGGCAGTTAAGGACCGATTCTCCCTAGCGATGAGGCGCTCGTGAAGCTGCCGAGTGTGATGACGCTCAAACTATAAATAGAGGAATTGCACTACACTTTTCTCAAGCAATCTTAATCTGCTACATTGCATTTCTTCACACACAAGAAACACATACTGAACTAGAAAACCCCATTCCTGCACATTTCAAGCTTCTTATAGCTTCACCTTCTTCTTTGGTGTTCCCTAGCTGGTAGAATCCACGCTCAACGGGAACCCAATTCCTAAGGCTCAAAACACCTATGATGGTTTTCCCTTTCGCAAAAATAGAGAGTGTTTGGTGTTGACCTCACCCTTTACTGATTCCAACACCATCATTTTTGGTGCTGTCTGTGGGAAACCGTCTAGCCCAGCCTTCATCTTTGATAAGCTAGTCGAATAGTAACACCCATTCTCAGATTTTTTTTCCAGTTCAGTTTTCGTCATTTATCTTTGATTGTGTTTTAAATCAGCATTGGAAATGGTTACTACGCATTCAGGAAACATTGACAACCGCTGGACCTTCCCTCCTCCCAGCTAAGGAGGTCCCGAGAGTGGCAACCGCCGGAGCCTCCACCACTGTCACCGGAGGTGTGAATCGAACGGTGGAATTGCCAAATCAGACCAACACTGCCAATCCAAGCCTTCCACTTGCTCCACCATCTGCACCCACGAACGCAACGAACACTTCTCACGTTGTAGGAGTTACGAATGCCGGACGTTCGCCACCACGATGATGCCTTCGCAAAGCATAATGTTTATGCAGCCTGGGGTAGTGTAAGGTTATACCCCCGGATTCACGACGAGCATGATGTCGGGTATGGTGTCCAACATGTTGCCAAGTATTCAACCATACCACGTGGGGAATTTGCAGCTTCCCATGAAGTTGCCTCGCGAGATACAGGGTGTGGAGATGCCCCAAATGACTGGACAACAACTTTTGGCGATCTACGCCCAATGCGAGGCTCAGGCCACGCAAAATGCCTGGAAACACTTCACATCCACCTATTTCCCAACATGAATAGGCGCGAATGTAGCACCATCATTAAGAGGGTTGCAAGCACACCCTTTCGAGGCAGCGCAGAATGCCCAAATACTAGCGTAGAACGCCCAACAGTCTCAACATCCTCTACCACCTCCTCCTCCGAGGAATGATGCACCCCCGAGGGTTGATCAACAACTTCCCCCACCTCCTCCGCTAAATGGAGCCAAGCCGCAAAGGGTCAGGGGAAAGAATGAAGAGGAAGAAGAAGAGGTCCAGTCTAGGATCTCAAGAAGATCCCACCCGAGGGACGAAGTCAACCCTCAACGTTCAAAACCAGCTTGATAATCTCCAGAATATGGTACAGCAGCTCTCTTGAGCATAGTCCCAAGTCTACCATTAGGGGAACGAGGGGTCCAGGGCCATAGACGCTCACGAGCTACGTCGACTACTTCAACACCGAAGAGAGCTCCATGAGGATTGCAGGGAATACGACAGGAATAGAGGGGAGTACCAACTCCTGGAGGTCTCACCCCTCGCAGATGAGGTCCTTATGACCCGAGCAGGGATGGGTAAGATCCCAACATCCATCAACAGATACGATTGAACCAGCGACCTTGCGGAGCATCTCAACCATTTCACCCACCTAATTCACCTCTACGAGCATCATCTTCATTATTGGACCAAACTCTTTGTCACCTTCCTTGAAGGAATGGCCCAGGAATGGTACAATAAATTCCCTCCGTGCTCAATCCGAGGGTATGGAAACCTAACGGATGCCTTTCTCAGCCACTTCAACTCCTTGAAGGCGCCTGTCTCCGACGCAACCATGCTTTATCATATAGTGCATGGGCCCAATGAAACTCTCAAATCTTTCATGGGGCGGTTTAACAAGGAAGTCCTGCTAGTGGAACAGCCTCGATGGTCTTCGTCAGGCATATACTCTTCCAATCAATCAACATGAAGAACTATGTTAGCAACGAGTTTGTAGAAGAGGTAGCAAAGCAAAAACCACAAACTATGCTCGCGCTAAGGGAAATTGTTGATTCCCACTTCACCCTGGAAGACACGTACTAGGTTCGGGAGCGTGCACTGGCAAACCCCTCTCCAATGGTAAGGGCCCTAGAGAGGAGTGAGCCAAACAAAAACAACCGTCACCGCAGTCCACCCCACACCAAGAAGAACACTTCACCACCGCGAAGGTCTGAGCGCGAGCGTATCTTGCTTAGTAGGCCTATCATTGAGATTTACTCCTTAAGAAATTCAAGTGACCGCCAAAGATGAAGAAGATCGAGGCTCAGAGACGCTCGGGAAAGTACTGCGCATTTCACAAGCAAAAAGGCCACAATACCAACGACTGTCGACAGCTTGAGACTGAGTCCAACGACTCATAGCTGGGGGAAATCTCAAGGAATTTGTGAGGGCCTTCAAAAGATTCGACGAGCGCTGTAATGAACGGGCCTGGGATGGAACAAGGAGCCGTTCGCGCTCAAGAAGTCCTCCCCACCGTTAACCCGAGGAGAGCGACCGTGGAAGAAGAAGACTAGAGAGATTAAAAACCAGCCTTACACGGTCGTCCATATGATTGTCGGCGGACCCCCGGGAGGAGATTCTAACGCCTCTCGCCATCGTTTTGTACGAAGCTATGACCAGAAGTTCCAGCGAGTACAATCTGTGTACTCCGTGGAAGTCAGCCAGCGCTCGTCGGGAAATGATATTGTTGGCTTTACTGATAGGGACTTAAAGCATATTGTATCACCCCATGGGGCCAGTGAAACTTCTGACTATCCCATGCTGGTTAGCGTAGACATGCATTATGTTGTTGTAAAAAGGGTCTTGGTTGATAATGGAAGCTCGGTCAATGTTTTACCTTACTCTACTTTCCAAAAGATGAACACACAAGCATCTCCCTCGTGCCCCTCAGAACAGCCCTCATTGACTTTGGGGGCTCCGAGCTTATCCCTCACGGGCAAATACACTTGGCCACCTCTTTTGGTCGCGCCCCTCAGTGTAAAACTTTGAATGTTTTATATGCAATTGTTGAAGTAGACTTACTTTATAACATCATCATTAGGTGACCTGCCCTCGTGGACTTCAAAGCTGTCATCTCGACATACCATCAGAAGATCAAGTTCCCCACTCCCGAGGGAACTGGAGAAGTCTTGTGTAATATGAAGGAGGCTTGGGAATGCTATATTTTGTCCCTTCACAGTCTTAAGCCAAAACAGACCATCCAGCAAGGTTCAATGAAGAAAACGGTCAACTTCCCAAAACTCGACGAAGATGGTCTCTGGCATAAACGAGCCAAACTCTACAATAAAAAGAACAAGAAGAAGGGATCTAAAGCTCCTACGAGCGATGGTCCCCCTGGGGCAGTTGAAGAATCCTCGGAGAGTGACGAGGACCAACCCTCCTCCGTAGCAGACAACCGTCTCACGGGAAAGAAAAGAGCGCTCGAAGTGCCCCGACTGGAGGTAAGGATTGAACCAATGGAGAAATACCTCACTATTGAGTTGGAATTTGGGAACCCCGATAAGATAACACAAATAGGCTCAAACCTCGAGGGACCAGCTCAGGTCATGATGATTGACTTTCTTCGAGAGAATCTGATGTCTTCGCTTGGAAAGCCTCGGACCTTACTGACATTGACCTGAGCGTTATAGTATATAGGCTTAATATTGATCCTGCCTTTAAGCCTATTAAATAGAGGAAGAGGGATGCCCATGGATTCCGGAAGCAAGTTATTGAAGAAGAAGTCAACAAGCTCTTTGATGCTCAGTATATCGAGAAGATTCTGTATTCTGAATGGCTTTGTAATGTTGTTCTCATTCCCAAGAGTGCGAACAAGTGGCGAATGTGCACTGGCTTCACGGACTTAAACAAAGCTTGCCCCAAAGATCCCTATCCTTTGCCTCTCATTGATCAACTAGTGGATTCAACTACGGGTTGTGAGCTTATGAGCATGATGGATGCCTTCCAAGAATATTACCAGATATTCATGGCTCCCGAAGATCGTCCCAAACCTTTTTTTATCGTACATGTTGGGGTATATTGCTTCTTGGTAATGTCTTTTGGCCTCAAGAATGCTAGGGCGGCGTATCAGCATTTGGTTAACAGGATGTTCAAGCCTGAGATTGGAAAATCCATGGAAGTCTATGTGGATGATATGATAGTGAAGAGCGAGCATCAAGGCTCGCATTTAGATGATCTCTGTCGAGCGTTCGTAATTCTTAGACGGTACGGTATGAAGCTCAACCCCTTAAAATGCACGTTCGGGATGCGAGACAGTAAGTTCCTTGGCTAAGTAGCCAGTCAATGAGGGATAGAAGCAAACCCAGAAAAGATCAAGGCAAGTTTAGGTATTCCATCCCCTAAACGTCAAGGGAGGTTCAGGTATTAGTGGAAAGATAATCTCCCTCAACAGATTCATCTCTCGGTCGGTTGATATAAACCTACCCTTGTTCAAAATTCTGCGTAACACTCGTAACTTCGAATGGACCTCAGAGTGCGAGGAAGCCCTTCAGAGTATGAAACAGTACCTCTCATATGCCCCACTCTTAACGAAATCAGTAGAGGGTAAGCATCTGTTCATCTATCTCTTAATTTCCTCGGAAGCCACAAGCGTCGTCCTCGTCGTGGTTCGTGAGCAAAAGCACTTGCCCATCTATTATTTGAGCAAAACCTTGCAAGGCAGAAAAATGCTATGCGGAGATTGAAAAGTTTGCCTTCACCCTCATCAATGCTTCTAGGAGGCTAAGGCCCTATTTCCAAGTGCACTCCATTACAGTACTTACTGATCAATCCCTTAAGCAAGTCCTGGCCAAGCCAGATGTCTCTGAAAGCCTATTAAGTGGTCCATTGAATTAAGCCAATTTGACATCAGCTTTGAGCCACGCACAGCCATCCAAGCCCAAGTGGTGGCAGACCTCTTGGTAGAGCGTTTTGGGTTAGCTTCCCCATCGCTCGAGGACGAGGGTTTATGGTTGCTGCACACTGATGGTTCTTCGACCTTAGAAGGATGAGCTGGGGTAAACCTCAGGGATCCCTATGGAACAAAAATAGATTTTGCGATCAAACTTGCCTTCCAAGCTACCAACAATGAAGCCATACGAGGCGCTTATTCAAGGGCTTAGAGTCTCCCTCGAAAAAGTGTAGCCAATAGGATAACAGCTTACGTGGACTCTCAATTGATTGCAAGTCAGATTGAGGGGACTTATAAAGCTTGAGAAACCACCATGGTGCATTACCTGGCAAAGACAAGAGAGATCATCGCTGAATTCAAGGAATTTCACTTGTTGTAGGTCCCGCGAGTGGAAAACGAGCGCGCAGACGCCCTCTCAAAGTTCACATCGTCCATTGATAGGACCTGCGAGTGTGCAGTCATCTTTCTTAGAACCGAGGGTCTGCTAATAGAGGAAGACGAACCACCAAGGCAAGTTAATATGATTGACCCTTTCGAGCCATCTGGCTTGATGCGGTTATCCTATGCCTCAGAGATGGAACCCTTCCGAGCAATAAAATTGAGGCAAGAAAGATAAGGAACAAGGCTCCTAGGTTCTCTTCAGACGACAAGGGCGTCTCTTCAAACACTCATTCCAAGGACTGCCCATGAAGTGCCTAAGACCCTCGCAAGCTAAGGAGGTATTAGAGCATATACACGGTGGTAGTTGTGGAAATCACTCTGGCGGTTAGATCTTAGCCAAGAAGGTATTGAGAAGTGGATTCTATTGGCCCTTGGTCTTGCAGGATGCCATCAACTACTCCAAGAAATGCCCCAAGTGTCAATTCCGTGCAAACGTCCCTCAATTTCCAACAGCCCAGATGATCCCTGTCGACGTATCATGGTCCTTCGACCAATGGGGCATTGATATCGTAGGATCCCTCCTTATGGCGGCCAGACAGAGGAAGTTTGCCATCATAGTAGTGGATTACTTCACTAAATGGGCCGAGGGAGAGGCTGTCGCAAAAATTACCTTTCGGACAGTCAGAGATTTTATTTGGAAAAACATCATATGCCCTTACAGCATCCCGGGGGTACTTATCTCAGACAACGGCTCTCCGTTCATTGCTGCAGATACCCGAGACTGGTGCTCAGAGCTTGGTATTGAACAACGCTTCACTTCTTTAGGTCATCCGCAGACCAACGGTTAAACTGAAGTAACAAACAGGATCGTACTCCAGCATCTCAAAATGATGCTCGAGAGTAAAAAAGGAGAATGGGCCGAGGAACTCCAAGGAGCCCTCTGGGTGTATCAGACTACCCCACGAGCGGCAACAGGCGAGACTCCTTATGCCCGAACGTATGGATCTGAGGCAATGATACCTGCAGAGCTCACTCAAGAGTCTGCACGCATAGCCTATTTTGAGCCCATTGCTAATAACAGCAATCGAGCATTGGAATTGGATCTGCTCGATGAAAAGCGTGATACCACTTGGGCTCGCATGCACAAATACAAGGCAACGGTCGCCTCAAAGAAAGAACCTTCCAATTGGAAGACTTAGTTCTCAAGAAAGTTGAAGTCTCTAAACACGTGGGTAAGTTGGACCCCAACTGGAAAGACCCCTTCAAAGTCATACAGGTACGAGCGAACAACACCTACTTATTAGAAACTTTACAAGGCGAGCGTCTCCTGACCGTGGAATGCTTGCAATCTCAAAAGATTTTACGTATGAGACTTGTATTATTCCTCTCGGGACAAGTTGTATCCCCTCTTAGTGAAATGAAAAGCATGGAATACAATTACTTAATGTATCTTTAATTATTGTTATCTTTTATCTTATCTTGGGAAATACCTCTCTTCCAAGAGTTTATTAAGCTAAATTCTGTGTCGAGGGAACCTCATGTCAAAATAGCATCGCCCAACACTACTCTAGTCCCTCGAAAACGCGCAGACTC
The DNA here is from genome assembly GCA_037834125.1 of Lippia alba. NCBI lineage: Eukaryota > Viridiplantae > Streptophyta > Magnoliopsida > Lamiales > Verbenaceae > Lippia > Lippia alba. Next base: position 10,431 of record JBBMKE010242792.1, on the reverse strand, counting down.
AGTAGGCAGATTCGCCAGCAGAATAAGCTTAAGGGCCCTATCCTAGCTTACGGTCACAATTCTTCGACGGACCATTATACGGGAATCCTTTGATGGATTGTTCTTTATCTCAACACTTAGCAAAACTCACGCTGTTTTCTGAGTTCAAGACATTTACAGTTACAAATCCTTGTACTATTCCTACTTTATAAAGGTTTTCTATACTTAATGCATTTTTGTGAAACTTGGAGTTCTTCGCTTATTTGAATTGGCTAGGGCGATCTCCATGCGGACACACCCTCGTGCCCTCACAAGCTAACTATGGTATTCTATCGTTCAGCAAAAGTAGGATCTACATAGTTATATCTCCGAAGCATTAGTTCAACCAAACATCCAACCCAACAGTTATCAACAGTCAACAACATCTATTACGAAAAAAGAAATATTCATTAAAAATTTGAAAAAGCATTCATTCATCGAAAAGAGGCGTTAACAAGAGTCATCATGAGGGTTTAAGAGTTACATCAGAAGAAGAAATGATAACTACAAAATCACAGGAAACAATAGCAAAGGAAGAACTTAAGAAACCGAAGCATCTGGAGCATTAGCATCTTGAACGTTAGCAGCAGCAGGGCTTTCAGGCTCGGAGGAGCGATAGAAAGAGGAGTGGGATTCATGGGCATTCCACCGAGTGAAGAGCCTTTCCCCGCTGCGCCGTCAAGCGTTATACGCCCCTCTTGGGGCCTGTTGGCAACGAGGAATTCCGCTTGCATTGTATGCACTACATCTGCATACTTGGGCTTCTCCATATCCTCCTTGGAAGTTCACCGCCAACCCCTGGAATCTTCTTCAGATTCTAGTCCAGCTCCATGTCGAGTTTTAGATGCTCGCGAGCATGGGCTGGAGTTAGGCCTAACTTGATTAGCTGGCCAATACCCTTCCAGAAGAATATCTAGGTTGTGGTAAAGCAGTGCAGATTGGCCAAGAAATCAAATGCCTTCGAGCGCACGAACTTCTTGACTGCCTCTTTGACAACCCTTAACTCAATGCACGACGCTCGGTTCTCCACTTCCACAACCTTTTTGCTTAGCTCTTTTAGCTTTGCGTCACGCTCGACTACATCCTTCTTGTATTGCTCCTCCTTCTTAGTCCACTTCTCATTCTCTTTCTTATGCTTATTGCCTATAGTCTGCATCTTCTCCTCGAGGTTGGTGAGACTGTATTCATGTCCGCCAGCGAAGCCTGAACAGACCCGAGGGATTCCTTCTGCTCATCCAGCTGCTGCTGAACTACAGCTGGGTTGTTTACCTTCATGAGCCTCTTGTATTTGGTTTTGCACTCTGCGTAGGCCTTCACTCACCTCTCTATGTTTTGCAGTCTCGGGAGCACCTCCTGCATAAAGAATTAATACTTAGTCCAAAAACCTCAGAAATAATCACGTAGCTGCAGAATGCAGAAATCGTGAAGGAAAGCCTACTTACTGCAATTAAGGCATGGCTCACGTCAGCTAGAACCTCCTCGATGGGCTGATCATTCATAAGGGCATGGTCGCCAATAAACTGGACTTGGTCAAGCATGCCCGAGCTTATCAATTGAGAAGACAGACCCTTCTTTAGCATGACAGGGCCTCCCCTCAGGGATCTTTTGTAGTGAGCGTCCCTGGTACGCTTGGATCTCCAAAAACCTTCCTCCTCGGAGGAAGAGGTGTAGCCATCATCATTCTCGATGATCCCTACTACCACCTTCTTCCTCTTGTCAGTCACTTGCCTCGGATCCAACATCCTCTTGTGCTTCCTCGTGGGATCCGAGCATCCCTCAATGGTTTCCTTGATGACCACCCCCTTTGCCGCACTATTAGAGTTTTTCGCGCCTGACTGCGCCAGCTTCACCAACCTCCTCTTCTTCTTCGAGGGCTCACCCTGGACCCCCTGACCCTCGGCACCCTTTGTAACCGCCAGAACTTCCCTTCTCTCTTAGGCATCACTCGTTTGGTCTGCGGGAGAATGAGGGGCTTGGGGGTTCCCTGAGGTGGCAACGCTCGGGGTACGAGCCTTCAATAGTGCCATAATACTGGAAGCAGCTTTGCCTACCAATAGCACTTCAATAACTGCACCAAAAATCGAAAATCGAGCTCCAGGACAATGTTCAAAGTAGAAAAACGATGAACAAGTGAAACATGAAAAATAAGGAATATCTCAACAATGCTCAAAATTAGTGGGTTAGCAGGAAGTTAGCCCTAGAAATCTGACCATCTTTCTCCATGGTTACTGTGGGAGGATTTTTAATCATATTGGGGTGGGCTGAGAGAGAGCTTCCTCGTTTCGCATCAGGTCCCCAGTCTCCACAAATCTGTTCAGATTCTTCATTGCGAAGACCAAGCTCTTGGCCCAATCCTTGAACGCAGGCGCTGGAGATCTTTCTCTCACCAGGGGTCCATTTTCGTGGGCCACCCACCTCATGGACACCCCAAACATCTCAGCAGGACCACCAAAGAAGAAATATTTTCCCTTCGAAGTGTCACCAAGGGAATCCTTCGAAGAGTTAATAATCTTCATATATCTCTTGGAAGAGATATAGTATAAACTATCCTCTGGCGATGAGCGTGGATACTTGGCCACTTGAAAAAACTTAACGAAGTTGGTGGCCGAGGGTTATCGACCTGTAGCCTTCATCAAAGCCACGTAGGAATTGATAAAAGCAATCCCATTGGGCAGGACTTGTGAAGGATATCCCTCACTTCTCGAGGGATAGGGAATCGCAGACCCCCCAACGTAACTGCATCCTTATACACCGTCATATATCCCTCGGGGGGGATCATTGGCCCGCTTATCCTCACCCGCAGTGCGAACCCACAAATCTGGAGCCCAATACGTGTCGTCCATCAACTTGTCCACTTCCTTGAGGGTCATCGTGGATTTAATTTTGCTAGGAGTCTTTTCAGTTTTATGGGGGTTTGACCCTCGCACCTTAGTTAGGGGCTCCTTCCCTTTTCGCTTCTTCCTCGCGGGCTTCTCTTCTGCTGTACGCCCGGAGGTTTCTACTCCCTCGAAGTTCAGGGCGACTGTTACCCTGTGGTCTTGGGGTCTCACTGCTGTATTTGTCATTGGGAGGACTCTCTCCCCCTGTTGCATTATCAAAACAGTGTTATCCAATTGTTGAAATAACATATGCACATTGTCAGGGTTTTCTTTGCTCATCCCACGGATTGCAGCGTTCAATTCCTCATCTCCCCCTGTACCACTAGTGCTGGCAATAGGAATGGCCACCGGAACCCCATCTCTGCCATCTCCGGTGCCTTTCACCGGAATCGCCTTTGGAATCCTCTGTCTTCTCTGAAGAGGGGACACATGTGGAGACATCTCCTCAATCTCTGTAGCCATATCACTAATTGCAGCACTATCGGGAGAATTTCCACCAGCCATGAAACTTGGGTTTATGTTCTAAGAAACTCAAAGGAAATGCAGATAAATCTAAAGCTTAAAATTCCAGAAATCAACAATCTCACGCGATGATCAAACGTTGATCTTCGCTCAACCTAAATCTACTGTTAGTAACGGAGTTTGTCAAGAAGATAAATACCTTGGTTCGAAAACCTGAAAGTGTCGCCGAAAATTGCAAGGATTTGCAGAAAAATTCTTATGCTCTGGGAGTGCGTTGAAAGCGTAAAAAATGGCAAAGTATTTGAGAAATCCTATTTATACGGTATGAGATCTGCTAAGATTCAAAAATACAATCATCCCCGCATTGGAACCGTTCCTTTTTTGGTAACCGCCGCAAGTAGTCCGAGATCCACACGCCCACGCTCCGACTTTACATTAAATGCGCTTGTATAAAAGTAACCTTGGACAAGACAATATTTAATGCCTTGCAAGAGATGTCCGTTGTTAGAACGCTCGCCATGACTCATAGCTGTAAAAACTTTGACTCTCTGCATTCTAGAAACCACTTGGAGGCTCTTGAAATTCTACAATAAGCTCGAGATCCCACTGTAGAATTTGGGGGGCAAATGATGGATCCAAAATATGCTCGTATCACCAACATCCATGGGGCATGATCGCGGAAGCCTCTCTTCATGGCCCAGTGATAGATCTGATGGAACGCTCGGGTATTCAAAGCTCGTGGCTCTTGCCTAGCCACAACCCTAGCAGCTAATCCTCTCAGTGAGGTTACCCCCTAATTGAACCTCACCCTCGTGTGGGTCCACCCTCGAGCCTCTGTGACTCGGTAGTTCAATGCTCCTACTCCTTTCTCAAGGAACCCATCTTCGAGCGTCATCACGCTCGACAGCTACACGAGCGCCTCATTGCTCGGGAGAATCAGTCCATAACTGCCGCTGACACAACAGCCTGGCATAACCATCTAAAAGGTGAAAGTGACGCACACAAGTCGCTCTCAAGCCCTACACTTCGCCACGGGTCTAGGGCAACACTATTCTAGGACCACACGGTTAAAGTTACTAAACTGCCCTCACCCTCAAACTACAAATAGAGGAATTGCACTACAGTTTTCTCAAGTAATCTTATTCTGCTACACTGCATTTCTTCACGCACAAGAAACACACTGAAGTGGAAAACCCCATTGCTGCACATTTCAAGCTTCTTACAGCTTCACCTTCTTCTTTGGTGTTACCCTAGCTGGTAGAATCCACGCTCAATGGAAACCCAGTTCCTGGGGCTCAAAACGCCTGTGATGGTCTTCCCTTTCACACAAATAGAGAGTGTTTGGTGTTGATCTCACCCTTTACTGATTCCGACACCATCACCATTACTATATATGATTTTTCCTATCAATTAATCTGCTAAAACATGAATTTATAGAATTATGAATCGAATTTAGCGCTTTGCGTAAATTAATATATCCCGTATTGTAAATTAAATTAAAAATTTGTGAACTTACTCTAACGAATCTTGATGATCGTGTTGATTATGATCCAGGGCACCTGGTTTCGATATTATATTACATACATTAATTGCCATTGAGAAACACGTTCAGATCAAAATATTCACTGAATCAAATGTGGCCGGCGTGATATAAGATCTTGCCTTGAGTTGAAGAATTGGTGCATGTGAAGCTAATTAATTTTTGAGATATGGAATTGTCTATTTGTTCTTGGAGTCCAGTATGGCGAAGAGCATAATATATTTATGTAAGGTTGTAATTTATTTGTTGAGTTTGACGGAGTTGCATTTTGATTATAATTTCTTCACCTAATTCTTTTTAGATGAGGTGCTATTATATAATATTTTTTATTTGATCATTTCAAAGGTTGAAACATAGATAAAATCCGGGAAAATGCAAATTGAGGACACTAACTACCTCTAATTTGCATTTTTGAGACATATTTTTTACGTGCGGCAAAATCAGATCCATAACTCAAAAAATTTGCATTTTTGGAAAAATGACATGTACACCGAAAATCGCACATTATTAACACATGTTATATTATGTGTCATACTTAGTTCACATAGATAATTCTACTATCCATATTAGAGCCACATAAGCCCTATTTATACACAAATATATATATATATATATATATATATATATATATATTTATTTTGTGGGAAAAAAAATTGATATACGATACGACACGGACACGGCGACACGGATTTTTTCAAAATTTTAGGACACGACAAGACTCCGACACGTCTGTATTATATTTATATAAATATTAATTTATGTAACATTAAATTGAATATTCTTGATTTTATAAATAAAAAATATTCTTTTAACTTATGTAAATTATTCCAATATGGAATTACTCATTTATATACCTGTCAGGTCATATTAAACTTTTTAGTAGGTCTTATTAAATTTAAATTAAAAGAAGCTAGATAAAATAAATAAAGAAATAAAAAAGGTTGGACAATTTTGGAGTTTTATGGGCCAAAAAGCCCAAAATGTAAATATAGAGAGATGGAGGGTTTCACATATTACTTCTGCCTCGTCTAAAGCCTAATTAGTTTTTATACCGCCGCCTATACAATTAAATTTCTCTTCAAAGTATCACATTCATCGAAAACACTTCCACCATAACTAATATGTGCATTTTTCCTCGGAGAATCTGCGACTTTCACCGGCAGAGGGAAGTTCTCAACATATGTCAAGATCTGTTCACGGAAGGTTGATTAGTGCAAGGTTTGCCACATCAATTTTGATACAACTTCTTCCGCCAGCAGCCACCACCACCATAGTCACCGTAGATGCCGGCCACCTCCTTCTAGAAATCCGAATCTGGTCGAATCTGTGTCCAAGCCGTGTCGGTGTTTATTTTAATAATTATTATTTTTAGGATACGGATCAGACGTGTCCGACACGTGTCGGAGGCGTGTCCGACGCGTATCCGTATCCGACACGTGTCGGACAGTGCACGGGGTGATTCTTTGTCGTGTCTGGGCTTTAGAGATTTATTCAAATATATGAATGATATATATATGCATATCAATTTTTTTCCGACAATATATGTATATCAATTAATAATCTAAATTAAAAAAGATAAACTTTCCAACTTTTGACCAATGGGAACCCGCCAAAAATTATTTAGATATATCTTTTTTATATTTAATTTAACTCTTTCGATGAAGTTCCGATGGAAGCACCCTCAGAACATGTCAAGCTCCACTCTCCGACGGCTGATCAAAGGAATTTTTGTCAGAAAAGTTTCTTTTTCTTTTTTATTTTTATTTTTATTTATACCCGTCAGAAATGCATCGGCTTGCCCTTGAAACTTCTAAAGGGACATCAGCCTTCGGAAATTAGCATTTTTCATGTAGTAAATATATATAGGGATAAACCCGCAACCCCTTGTCCTTTGTGGGGTTTTGCACTTTTCCCTTTATGCTTTGATTTTTAATATTTACTGTTAGTAAGATATTATAAATATTTAGTAAGATATTATAAATATGGAAATGATGTAAATTGATTATTTTCCTTAGTTAACGGACTGTTACTAGGGCTCTGATTAGGATTAGTCTCCTATTAATATTTGTACTGTATTGTGTATTTTGACACACAACAATGAATACATTCAAAGTTTTTCCCCAAGGTTCTCTTATCAACATGGTATCAGAACGGGTTTCGATTCGATAAACGAATTGGATACCTTGCTCATCACCTACCAATGGCATCACCAAATCAAACTCGATGCTGGTAAATTTTCTCGCCCAAATGGCAGAACTCTTCCAGCAAAGACAACCTGAACCAACCAACTTAATCACAATCAACATCAAACTCAACGATAACAACTATGCAATTTAGTCGAGGACAGTCCAATTAGTACTACTTGGCCAAGGAAGAACTGGATACATTATCAAAAAAATGGTATCCCCTGATCCAAATGACTCGCGTTGCAGCACAATTTTTCATCTGCCCAAACGTAAAGGAGTTTTGGGACGAAATTGAAGCCACCTACCATGACGGAGGTGATAAACTGAAATTATACAAACTCAATCAACAAGCCTATCAAACTAATCAGGCCAACATGTCCGTGGACCAATACTATCGGACTGTACAAGGGATTTGGAGAGAAATTGATTTTCGGCAACCTCAATCAATGAAGTGCCCAGACGATCGAAACATCTACAACTTGGAGAAACAAGAAGATAAGTATTCGCATTCTTGTGAGGTTTGGACGAAAATTTTGACCCTATCAGGCGTGACCTATTCAAATCCCTAAAACCACCCACCTTGGAAGAAGCCTACAATGTCGTCCGAAGAGAGGACCACCATCTCTCGGCCATGAATGACCTGATTTCCGGCAGCATTGGGGTGGCAACAAAGATGCGAACAGAAACGAGTTCATCACTTTGTCTTAGAAATTAATGGATAACATCTTGGAATGATGGATATGCAGAGAAAAGATGAAAGAGAATACAACAACGTAATCTATATATTTTTAATATTATGTATTCTCAATGATTGTAAAATACAAACTACGTACATATATATAAACCTATCTAAGATGGAAGTTATCCTAGATAAGAACAAAAGATAGTTACAATTTACAAACGGATAAGACCAAATATTAAATATATTTCTAATACTTAGCTCAGTAATCTTTTAGCAATTGTGGTTTTCCATAAACGGTGTCAAATGATACAATACTTTGGATTGCATTTTTCTCACTCACATTGTGCTGCTTCCGGACCAATGAACCTGGACACACGAATAATATGCCAGAAGGACAAGTCGAGGTTATCCTCGACGTTGACTTTCAAATGCTTAAGTCAGAGATCAAACTCAAACCCCTTCATTCTCAATTCAATTGAATTTGATAAAGTTATTGTAGTTCCCTCATTCCTTTTGAGTTCTGGGTGTTTATACTAATGCAATATTGCAATTAACCCTCCCTGTGTTGACACTTGACACTTCCTTAAGCTATTTAGAACCCTAATTTCAATTGGAGTTGCAAAATTTTCTTTAACTTCCAAAATATGGGTTGTGTTATTTTCAACTTCCAACTCACGTAACTATAACCTATGTCATCTTCCATAGTGAATGTTTCGATTCTTAACATTTTGTATTAGGGCTAATTTCAGTCACTCCCCCATCCTTAGGGGGTTGTGTGCTTTGCTCACTTTTCTTCAAATTGGTGTATTTAATCCCCCATCTTTGTAAAATGTAACACTTTACCCATCTGAGACTATTTCAGCGGAATATTTCTGGGAATATTGCGTTTAAAATTAATTTTTACCGTCGATTTCTCCCCGTCACGGCGACCCGATAGTCAAGATCACTACCATCGTGTTCCTTTCTCCATGACGAACAAAACTCAAACCTCATTCGACTCTATTGGCCGTCGGAAGCGTCGTAATTCACCTTCAAACGTCATGCACCAACTTTGATCAGCAATTCCTCATTTGTTGGTTTTTGGATTTTGATTTTGAAACAATATTTGTGTTCCTGGAATCAAGAGTATTGATATGGTGTATAATATTAACACATCTGACGTCTAATCTGTAAGCATTTGCCATTAGAAATCAAGTCAAATATTTTTTCTTAAATTCCGGCGAAATATTCATGAAATGTGATGTCGGAAAGGGGTTAAGTGAATATCTTTCAAATGTGAGGGGGTTAAATAGACAGATTTGAAAGAAATGGACAAAGCGCACAACTCCCAAAGATTTTTTTTTAGTTCGGTTAATTCAGTGGAATAAGGAGATAATGTTCTACACTACCTTGTGAGAAATGGGACAAAGCGCACAACCCCCAAAGATTTTTTTTAGTTCGGTTAATTCAGTGGAATAAGGAGATAATGTTCTATATTACCTTGTGATTGATAAAAATTTTAGAGTTAATTCCGAACATCTCTTCATCCTTTAGACCATAATTAATGCGGTTGATCACCTAACCCCCTAATATTCGAAAAATATCATACTTAACTCATTTTTACAAATTTTAACGTTGATTTATCTTTCATCATGATGACCCAAGTTTCAAGATCATCATCATCATCATCATCATCATCATCATCATCATCATCGTGTTTGTCTCTATGAGGCAAACAAAGCCCATTCCTCAATCAACTCTATTAGCCGCCTGAAGCTGCTTTAAAGTTCTGTCGATGTGCCAATTTTGACCGATGATTTCTTTTTTCATTTGTTGTCGAATTTTGGTTTTGAGACCACCAATATCCAATTTGAAATGTGTTATGTATAGATTTATTATGGTTAAAATGCCAAGTATAATATTTTTCAAATATTAAAGGGACAATCGCATGAATCAGAGATTAAAGACCAAAGTACACCAAAAGTCAAGAAATAAAGGAATATTTGGAATTAACCCTAAATTTTATAAAAGATAATCAATTAAATAACAAATATAATCGTATATGATTAGGTTGGTCGATTTTGACTATAATATGTGCATAAAATAACATATGCAAATATTGACCCTCAACCATGCAATTCCATTTTATTCAATTTCAAAAATTGCAACAATTAAAATAAGGTGGGGATGTGGTATATATATAAGAAGTTAAAATACAATTGTAGTTTAAGTGGCATCTGTTTGTTGACTGGAGAAGAGAGCAGAGCAGATAGAGAGCTCCGATGATAACAATGGAGGGCGTCGTACTCAAACTTCCCTCTTCTCTTCGAATCATCAAACCTAATCCTAAGCGCGCCAACCGTACCTTCATCACCACCGTCGCCTCCGCCTCCATTACTGCTCCGCCCTCCGCCGACGCGCAACTCGGTCCAGGATCCCTCGGCCACATCACCCGACCTCATTTCCCAATTCTTCACCAGGTAATTTCAGTTTTACTCGCTGATAAATGCTTTTCGTGTGTGTGTTTGTGTGTTTTTTGGGGAATTGTGTGGAGGAGGGAGAAAGGTTTATCCGATTCTGAATATGTGTGTAATTTTGTTTTTTTGGGGGTGAATATGTCATGCAGGAGTTGAATGGGAAGAGGCTTGTGTATTTGGACAACGCTGCCACCTCGCAGAAGCCGGT
>JBBMKE010242358.1:0-14373 GCA_037834125.1 Lippia alba | reverse complement strand
GGTTAGGGCTAGTGTTTCTTTAGTACGTAAAGCAATTATCCGATTGAATCTTAAAAGGAGTTTCTGCTAGGGTTATCAGTTAATTAGGGGACGATTATTAGGAGTTTCTTTTTGTCGTTCTAAACAATAAGAAGAAACGAGGGAGCCAGAGAGGGCTTGGCGGCTATAGCTAGCCTAACGCAGAATTAATTACCCTGTCAGTGATCACAATTTGAAGTATGTGTAGGAAAATCCTGGCTATTTGTTATCTACTGAACTAGTCTAACTATTTATTGTGTTTAGTCATTTATTTACCTAGTTAATCTCTTTGCTTATTTATTTATTAGATTAATCATATATCTCAAAACCCCCTATTTTAATTGTTTTTGTTAATTCCTTTACATATAAAAAGAATATAAGCTCATCCAATCCTCATGGATTGATACCCGTTGCTGCTATTTTATAATTTAATTGTGTGCGATTTTTGGGATTTATTATTGGCGGCCTCGACACCCATCAGTTTGTTGAATGTCCAGTGTCGAAAGTTTAAAGATTGTGATTTTTTATATTTAGTGGTTTGATAATTTTTTCATCTTAAGCTAGCTAGAGTTTGAAGTGAATTAAAGCAAATCACATTCATTCAATATATGTCACTCTCACATTATTCAATATGATATCTTTTTTTTTTTTGGAAGGGAAATATGATATCATTACATGTTTTAATTGCATTTTGTGATATTAATTATGCATGTAGACATGTTCACTCTATTTCATGACATTTATTACCTCTTATTCCATCTCATACATTGCACTTCATTGCCGAGCGTCCTTATTTGGTATTGTTAGAGTCTAATGTCACCCGTACATGTGTCTTGTATTAAATGTTGGGAATAGTACCCTAGAAAGCTTGTATGCTTTGGGACTTTCCCTATATCACAGACTATGTTTGAATAATATACGAATGATTATAATCACAGGCGAACACTTCTTATGTGCCATTATGTGCGCATGTTAGAACTTCCTTAATCCGATGAGGCCTTTAAGAACTTTGTCCTTATGGGAAGGACACATGAAACAAGTTCTTAACTCCATAGGCAAGGATTAGAAACCTCTCAAAGTCAATGAGGCCGACAAACAGTGGGAGTGTCGACTTTGCCTCTGTTGAGACTTGCTTGTGTAGTTATGTCCTTAAGAAGGATCACCCAATTTCATGTGGGTAATAAATGCATACGTTGATGCGTTCATAATACATAAAGGTGATAGTTCCAAGAACTTCATCATTGAGAGTGCCCCTTGTGAGAACATTCCTAAATGGGAAAGGAAGTTTCTAGAAACATTCCTAAAGTACAAGTATGGAATGAAAGTGTGTTTGAATGCATGGTTCCAATTATGGAATTGAGTCATGTGTTAATTAATTGTAGAATTAATTATTAAGTCCAAATATAATTAACTAGTGAATTAATTATAAGGCCACAATATAATTAATTGGAGAATTAATTATATAGCCAAAAGGAAATTAATTGGAGAATTAATTTTAGCCCAAAAGAATTAATTCTATGTATTTATTATTTAGGTTATTCTAATTCGATTAGAATAAATAAATATTAAATATCTTCTATTTATTATTCTAGTAAATATTAATTCTGATATGATTGGAATAAATATTATCGGAATAAAATATTAATTATTATTAGAATAACTAATATTCTTCTAGAAGAAATAAAAAGTCTTATTTTGAATAAGAATCTTATTACTTAGTAGAAAAAGAAAAATAGAAGAAAAGTCAAAATCCTTTCTTTCCTAGAATTGGGGATTTGGGAAATCCCCATATATAAAGAAAGAGCTGGAAAATCACGTGAGATAGATGAAAATAAACGAGAGAGAGTTTAGGTCAGAAAAACAGTTTTCTTCTTCTCTCAGTTTTATGTATGATTTTGAAGGAACGACATGAAGGGCTGCTGGAATGTTTTTTTCAGTGACTTACACCGACTGAAAAAAATCGAGTTTGTGGGAAATACAAAGTCGGTTCATGCAAATTCTGTCCCGACGATACGTTTCTCGAGGCGATGGCGTGGCTGATCTATTTTCATCAAACGGGGAGATTTGATCATGCTTTTGTTTCTCGTTTCTCGTTTCTTTAATACGCATGTTATAAGTACTAGCATACTCACTGACATGATTTGAATCTAGGTTGGTGTGGATTATTACTCTAGAGGATTTCTGCTTTGGAATGTTGGAGAAAAAGAGCAATTGAGGGTGGCTCTATAGGCTTCAAGAAAGCTTCTATTGCTATAAGTTTCATGATAATTCCTACGATACAATATGAGAATTGCAAGTCCGATCTTACTTCTGAAAAAATATTTAAACTTTCGCTGCTTTACTCTGCTATTTTTCCAACAGCTCCAACCCCAATTGAAAATGCGCAACTATTGGGCCCTGAACCCAATTGAAATCATTCATGTACAGAATTTAAAACATGCATAAGACTAACGCACGATCACCTAATCTAGCATGATTCCGCATCAATTTAAATTTGTCGATTATATTTAAAACTCTTTTAACTTCAAATTACTATGTTCATTATTCAAGAATTTATTCATAACTCAAATTTACTGGATATGACAAAACCAAAATTAATTTCAAAAATTAAATTTTTGTCAAAATTATCTTTCGAAAAGATTTTATTAATTTTTCCCAAAAATTAGAACTTTAGTTTTAATTCATAAAATCTCAAATTATATTATTTCTAATAAATAATATTAATTTTAAAATCAAAAATTTAAAACGAAAACAAATTTTCAGATTCTAAGATTTTACGAAACTGAAAACGAAAATAAAAAATTAGGGTTCGAAAACCCTAGGCGAGGCGCGTGGAATTTAAATATTTTTCCAAAAAGCAAGATCGAAAACTCACAATTCTCATATTGTTTCGTTGTTCTAAGAAACTTACTTAGTTAGAAGCTTTCTTGTGACGTCAATAATGCCTATTGAACGCTCTTCACGCGGAATTTCCCTAGAAAGACCTTCGATAGATCCCAAAGCAGCAATCCTTTAAAGCGTATCCACACCAGTCGCAGAACACCATCAAGCTAGAGAGAATGTTAGTTCTGTGGCTTGTTTTTAGGCTAGGAGATTTTAGCTTGAAAACTTTTCTTTAGATTTTTTCTCAAAAACTAAACACTTCGTGAGTGTTGGTCTAAAGATTGAAAAAGGCCCAAATCCCCTATTTATTCCTATGTGGTTCGAACCCCTTCGAGTTTCCAAGAACCAATGGGATTTATTTTCTTGCTCACTAATTAACTAATTTAATTAATAATTTAATTGAAAATAAGTCTTTGACTTATTCTCCAAGTCTTTGAAGAGATAAAACTTTCTCTCTCATACAATAGGAAGTTGGACTTTTCAACTTTCCTAAAGTTAAAAGTCTTTAATCAATAAATAATTTAATATTTGGGTTAAGCTTGAGAAATAAAAATCTAATAATTCATTCAAAATTAAATATTAGACTTAAATTAATTAATTATATTTAATCAATTAATTTTTAGAAAAAAATTCGCATGTGGAATATTCCACACGCATGAGACACGTCATCGGTGACACATGTGCCAGACACGTGTACACGCCACGTGCTTGACATGTGGCAGCTATGTGTCACTTTAACACGTGGCAGTCACGTCTCGAGCGTGACTCCATGGCGGGGATTTTTTCTTCTTCGATCAACATTTTGACCCTTCATTAATTGTATTAACCTCCTACCAAAACCCTTGTATTCTGGCATTTGTGTGTGACCCTTTAGGTTCATTATTCAATTAGCAGTGACAGTGATAATTAATTCACTTAATCAATTAATGCACTTAACAAATCACACGATCGTAATCTAGCTATGGATTTGTGACCCCTAGCCGAATAACAAAATAAGTCGAAGAACCTTTCAGTTAATAACATTCTGTGAAATAAGACCTCCTACACTTTTATTTCTCGATCAAGAATTAAGGCATGAGAATATACTTAGAGCCAAAATATTCTTGATCTTTAAAGTTAGGTTCGTTTCATATCCATTTCAATCTCAATCCAAGAAAACCCCATTTTCTTGATGTCTTGATCTTTATCTACCTTGGCCAAGGGTCTAAGTCTAATGGACTACGAACAACTTAATCAGTAAGAGATCAACTTTGTTCTTGTAACAAGTTGTAAGTCCTTTATCGATTCTAGTAATTCTACATATCTCACTTGTGTAATCCCAACGTAGGCCGTGGTTCAGGTTTCAGTATGTCGAAACCCTTTTGGGCCTATATCAAAGATCATATAGTTAGCTCATATGAGATATTACAAAAGCTCAAGTCAAAGGATCAATTAATCATGTTATTGACCTGTGAGATATTTTCTAATCTGGAGGTTTCTGGAAAGTTCCTTTCCCATTTAGGAATGTTCTCGCGTGAGACATCTCAATGATGAAGTTCTTGCAACAATCACCTTTATGTATTATGAACGTATCATCGTATGCACTTATCACTCCATGAAGCTGAGTGATCCTTCAAAAGGACATAATTACATAAGCAAGTCTCAACATAATCTGTTAGGAATAGTGTCCTGAAATCAATTAGTGTTTTACTTATTCCTTGTGAAATTGCAAACAATCTTTGAATAATAAACTAAATAATTTTATTCATAGGCAATACTTCTTTATGTGCTCATTTGTCTGTTAGGGTAGACTTTATATTTGCATGTTTTGAAATCCCCTAATCCAAGATGCTGTCAAGAACTTGCCTTTATGGGAATGACACATGAAACAAGTTCTTGACTCCATAGGCAAGGATTTAAAACTTCTCTAAGTCAAGAGTCCGAACGACAGTGGGAGTGTCGATGTAGACTCTGTTGAGATTTGCTTATGTGATTATGTCCTTTTGAAGGATCAATCAGTTTCATGGAGTGATAAGTGCATCCGATGATGCTTTCATAATACATAAAGATATTGTTACAAGAACTCCATCACTGAGATGTCCCGCGTGAGAACATTCCTATACAAGAAAGGAAGTTTTCAGAAGCTTCCAGATTAGGTAATATCTCACAGGTCAATAACGTGATTAATTATTTGACTTGAGTTTCTGTAATGTCTCATATGAGCTAACTCTGTAATATTTGATATAGGCTCAAAAGTGTTTCGACATACTAAAACCTGAACCACGGCCTACATTGGGATTACACAAGTCACATATGTAGAAGTAGAATCGATAAAGGACCTACAACTTGTTTCCAGAACAAGGTTAATCTCTTACTGATTAAGTGGTTCATAGTCCATTAAACTTAAACCCTTGGTCAATGTGGATAAAGATCAAGACATCAAGAAAATGGGGTTTTCTTGGATTGATTGAAATGGATATGAAACAAACTTAACTTTAAAGATCAAGAATATTTTAGCTCTGAGAATATTCCTATGCTTTAGTTCTTAATCGAGGGTGTAGCACCCAGAGTACGGGCCACCACATCCCCCGCACTAAACCCGAACTCGCATATGAAATGGAAAGTCCATACACTAGCCCAAGTCTAAGCGAATGGGAGACCACACACTCTCTAGACTAGGCCGAGCTAAACTAAACCAGAGCCCGCAACATAAAACAGATAGCAGAAGCAAAGGAGTTCTAAAAACATAAGATTTCATATAAATTAAATATACATAAAGATTTCAAGTCCAAAACGAATCATGATTCAGACCAAATTCATAACATTAACAATTCATTATGTACAAATCTAAAATGACATATGTAATGCATCTAGCATGACCTAAACCCAAAAGTGGGACTTGAACGACCCACTTCTCCGACTAGCTCGTGTGCCAAAAGACCTGCAAACTAAAGGGAGGAAAAGGAGAGGAGTCAGTCCACAACTTGACTGAGTGAGGGGGACTAACGCACACCCACACATTATACATATAAAGAGTAAATGATGTAAAAGAGAAAGGTTATGAATCCGGGAATAGGTTTTTCACACCAAAACGTTTTCAATAAAACAATACATATATATTCACCAATACATATATACATTAACCTTATCATTAACATTTCAAAAGTCTATATTCCCGTCTCATAATCCAACCATTTCATTAAGCTCGGCGAGTACGAGCATCCACCATTACTTCTCATTACATTACATTACAAATACCAAATCACATTCAATCCTCAACTTTATTGATGGAAGGGTCGACCAACCCTTAACCATCCATTATATTACTCATTCCTTGAGGGGCGATTAATCCACACAAGTACCATTATTCATTCCTGGAGAGGTAGCTAACCTACACAAGTTCTTCCTAGTTCATTCCGAAAGCATCAAGAATATCACGTTCTCCCCAGCTCATTTCGAACGTGATACCTCAAAGGGACAACCACCATTAGGCTTAACCCGACGGCCCTCTACCTTACCGGGGTCCTAACCCGTAGTCTCCATGGATCCAACATTATCTTTATACTACCTTATCATTTCATTCTCGCTCCAAAATGAACCATTATCATTACCTTGTAAGAATTAGGAATTCATAAACATTAATCTTTCATCAAAACGTAAGCTCATATATGCTTGTAATTATAACCTTTTTAAAAGCCAAAACTTTATCATAAGATCATACACATATCGTACATTACACATATTTAACTATATATAATATATGGTCACATGCGGACTACAAAACGAGCATTTAGGGGTCATAGGTCACTTAACTATACAAAAGATCCTAAAACTAACCTTGAACAAAAAGCGTTATGTGGTGCAAGAAAAACGATCCCAACAACCTGAAACCTCGGGCACGACACCTCCCGGAAGTACAAACATAATTCTAGAGACTTAGACCCAAGCATGAATCATTTAGACGCGCAGCGATGCAATTGGATGCAAAGGATGCAAAACACTTAGGCAAAGTTTATATTCATAAGCATATAACACGTTCATGCGCACAATAAATGCATCTAAGAACAAATTCAGACACATAAATATGATAGAACATGTTAGAATCAATTTCAAGGGTGAAAAGGTACAAGAAAAGTGGAAGGAGAACACAAAAAGGGATTTTGAGTGAAAATGGGCAAAAACCGATAAATTATCAAAATGCGAAAGCTGTACAAAAAGGGAATATCTTGAGTTTGAGATGTGGGAATTGAGTTTTGTTTCTTGGAAATGAAACTAGACAAATAGGACTTTCCAATGGTGTATGGCTCAGATCGTGATTCAAAGCGAGGTGAAAATGGAGTAGGCACAAAGTCGGATGAATGCAGATTCTCGAAGAAGTGGCGACACCAAAATGGATTGATTATATCTCATAAATAAGAAAATATATTGAGGTTATTCTAATTGGAGAATGTTCTAAAATTCAAGAGGTTTCTATGGTTAAAATTTTAAGCCAATTGGAGTTCGGATGAAGGGTCAACGAAGCAAAACAAACTAAAATTGAAAGCGGGGCAAGATCCACGGCCTGGATCTTTTCCTCTTTAAAATCCACGGCCGTGGATATGATGCAAACGAAATTGGGAGCTACTGCCACACCTCCACGTCTATGGTTTTCACAGGCATGAATTCCCACGCCCGTTGATCCTTTACAGCCTCCAAAAAAGGTCTAAAATAGGGCAAAACGAGGAAAGGGAAGGAAAGGGTAAAAAAAACTCATGCAAAACTCGAACCAAATCAAAGAATAAGGTCAGATAATCATGCTACACCAAGTCTCAACATCAAAATGCAACCAAGGATCAAGAATTCATATCATGGAATCAAGAAATCCCAAAGAAAACAACATACGAGTTCAAAGAACGAATCCGACACACATTAGAGTCATATAGAGCATATCAATCCAACAACTTCATGTCTAAAACTAACCAAAACCAAATATATGCTAGCATAAGCCCTAGGAAGCAACAAAGAAAAGAATGGAACAAGAAAACCAAGGGATTGAAGCTCACTTATGCCAAGAATCATCATATATGCAAATATTTCATCCAAAATGAGCAAATAGGCAAGAACTCTTGAATTACCCCAAAACCCACCTAGGCATTAATGGTAAAACCTTAACCATTCAACCACAAACTAAAGAAATCATAAATGAACAATACATAGGCTCCCAAGATCATCATACAAGCATTTAAACACAACAAGAGCAAGAGACGCACAAGGAATCCACATTTTTCCCCAAACCCTAACTATTCCCCAATATATGCATATACATGAATCTCCAACATTAAATCACATATCTCAAAGATGAAAAGAAGCACAATAACAAGGAGAGGAAGAATCTTAACTTTTCTTGAAGGATTGACGCAAGAGAAGGGGAAAATGTTGAGCTTGAGAGGCAAAAATGGAGGAAATGGGTGGGTGCTCTTCTTTTTCTTCTTGGAGGAAGGGGGGCACATTTTTCTCAACAAATGGGGAGGGGGAGGTGATTTTGGGTTAAAAAGGGATTAAGAAAATTAAAAAAGCAAGTGGGTAGGTTGCAAATAGGTATATAGGGCTGTTATAGGTACGTGGGGCTAAAATTACGTCGTTAGCAGTCGAAACGAAGTCAAAAAGTTATGAGGCTTTTCTCATTGAATCCAAATCGTCGATTTGAGTCCAATGAAGGTGACAGAACTCGAATCCGAGTTTTCTAGCTCAAGATACGAATTAATGACTCAAAAGTGGCCAATTTGGAAAAAGGCCCAAAAGTACAATTGAGTTCAAACTAAAATCAATTAAGTCCAAAGCAAGTTTAAATCATACAATTAGGTCTAAGAATCATATAATTCACAACTTAGCATGCTCGGGATTTAAATTCATAAATCATAGATTTCACGAATGACAAGAATTCATATCATAATTTCAAATATATAATTCAATTTGTTCATATTAGGACTAAAATAAGAAATATAATGCATCAAATAATTATAAAAGTACATGAAAAACAAGAATTAAACTCACACGTGGTACAAACCTATACGTGTGAAAGTGTGGGGTGTCACAGAGAGATGGAAATATAGGAGGATTTTATTCACAAGATGTTATTGGCTGAAAGGTTCTTCGATTAACTTTGTTATTCGGCTACATCCATTGCTAGATTACGATCGTGTGATCTATCAAGTGGATTAACTAATTAAGTGAATTAATTAATCAGTGTCACTGCTAATCGAATAATGAACCTAAAGGGTCACATACCAATGTCAGAATATGAGGGTTTGGGATAGGAGGTTAATATGATTAACAAAGGATCAAAATGTTCATCGAAGAGGGAATTTTCCCCACCACGGATCATGCACAAGGAGTGATTGCCATGTGTCATTGACACGTGGCTGCCACGTGTTGGGTACATGTGGCACGCACGCGTATTGTACAAGTGTGCAATAGTGGTTCAAACTTTTCTCGAAATTAATTGATTAAATGTAATTAATTAATTTAATTATAATATTTAAGTATGAATTAATTATTATATTATTTCTAAAAACATAACCTAATAAATAATTAATTAGGAATTATTTATTTATTGAAATAAGACTTTTAACTTTATAAAAGTTGAAAAGTCCAACTTCCTATTGTAGGAGAGAGAGGGCTTATCTTGCAAAAACTTGGAGAATAAGTCAAACTTTTATTTTCCAATTAAATTAATTAATTATGCTTGTTAATTAGTGAGCAATAAAAGAGTCGATCTTGGGTTAGGAAAACCCAATGGGGTTCGAACCCCACTAGTATAAATACTAGTGGGGGTGCTCTCTCATTCTTTAGACCAACACTCTAGAAGTGTTACGTGTTTTTGAGAAAAACAAAATAAAAGAAAAGTTTTCAAAGTACAGGTTCTCCTATCCAAAGCACAAGCCACAGAACTAGCATTTTTCCTAGCTTGATCGTGTTCTATGACTGGTGTGGATACGCTTTAGAGGATCGCTGCTTTGGGATCTATAGAAGGCCGTTTGAGGGACATTTTGTACAAAGGGCGTTTAGTATGCAGTACTAACGTCACAAGAAAGCTACAATTTAAGTAAGTTTCTTAGAACCACGAATTAATATGATAATCGAGAGTTTTCGGTCTTACGTTTGGAAAAAAATTAATTTTCGCTGCGTTTATCTTACCGTTTTTCCAACATAGTCTACATAGACACTCCCATTGTCATTTGGACTCTTGACTTGGAGAAGTTTCTAATCCTTGCTTGTAGAGTCAAGAACTTATTTCATGTGTCATTCTCATAAGGGCAAAGTTCTTGACAGCATCTCGGATTAGGAGAATTCAAAACATACAAATAAATAATCAACCCAAACATAAGCACATAAAGAAGTGTTGCCTATGAACAAAATCATTTCGTTTATTATTCAAAGATTGTTTGTGATTTTACAAGGAAATAGTAAAGCGATAACTGATTTAAGGGCACTATTCCTAACAGTTCCATCATACAAACTCCCATACGGATATGAAGTGAGTTAGAGTAGATGGTTGTTTTCGACTCAGAGTCAAAATCCCGAAACATACCAATCAAGTTACCAATAAATTCAGCTATCACAAAATTCCGTCGGTGGAAGGGAAGCCTCCTGATATGAACATAGAAGTCACAACAGTTCAGGTCTACTGTAGCAGATCCTCATCTTCTTGGACTTGATTCAGGATAATCGGATATTTCTCGAAACTCCATAGAGAATTCTCCATAACCCGCTGAAGATCCAAAGCGTGATTAAAGGTAAACAAGAACCGCTCATCTCCGATTCTCGAAATTTCCATTCCCTTAACAGGTTTCATGGCCCAGATAACGGTAGTGCGAAAGAATTCAAACCGGATTGCTCGGCGTGTGAAAACCCTTCCAACCAAAATCAGGGATGAATCAGATAGGGGTCTATCTCCAGCACAATTCGGTAGAGCCACCCGCTCCTTTTCTTTAGTAGTAAGAGAAAACCCCCTAGTTAGAGCCGAGAGTTCACGATCCCTAGTATCCCCTTCCGGGTTAGAGGATTGATACGGAGAAGGCATGAACAGAGATTACAGAGGCATGTACTCAACGTACGTATGTAGAAAATCTAAAAACTTGCACAAGGGAAAGTAGAAACGCTAAAGGAGGGCTAGTGAACTAATAACTTAAGAGATAACCACAATACAAGTTTCAGAAAGCGGAACACAGGAAAGTCTCGATGATGACACGAGATAAATAGCAGCGCAGCAACGAGGATGATCAATGTCGTTCCTGCGGAGCTAGGGTTTTGAGATTGCGGCTCCCACGTGAGAGGAAACTCTCATGTGAGAGGAAAAGATCGTACACCTTTTATTAAAATAAAAAAGAAACCAGATTGTCGTTTTTTGTTAAGATCAATTGATTCATAGAGGAGACGCAGATAATAAGAAAAATCTCTTTTATTGTACACATATTCCTAATTAAATGGCATTATTGTTATTTTGGCAAATTATTTGTTCTTCTTAAAGTTTTTTTTATAATTTTTTTATCTTTATAATTTATTATTTGGTTCTGGTTATTTAATGGGGTTAACAAAATTTAGCAATTATTTATCAATTAGTAATTATTTATTTAAGCATATTTAATCATTTTTTGATTTATTGTTGAGTTATTATTTTTTTTATCATTTTGTAATTAACTTCCATTAACATGTTTAGTTATTTTAGACAAGTTTTACTTAAATTTTACCAAATTGAAAAATCTCTCCTATTATCTCTATACTACTATTTAAATAAAATTATTGAGTATGAGTTTTATCAATCATTTATTTGAAACTTTTATTTATATTTGATAAATATTTTTCTCTATGATTTATGTTCAAGTTAAGTTAAAAATGATAAAATCATTAAGTTTTAAATTATCTAAATTTATGTAATTTATTTTTCATTATTTGCATTTTTACCAAGTTGAATTGCATTATTTCATAAACAATTTTATTTATTTAGAGATGGAAAAGTTGGATTAATGATCTTTTCAATTTAAAATTTCTGAAAATTGTTATTGGTCTTTTCTTCTATCTAAATTTTTATACTTGATTATCATTTTATTTGTAGAAATTGTTATTTATCTTTCTTTGTAGCAAATTTAACTATTAATATCTACCATTTAAAAAAATATCAGTTTTGTTATTAATTGCTAAACTATATTTTAAATTATTATTTTCAATTTTCGTGCATAGCACGGCCATATGCTACTTTGTATTATCACATATACCAATTTTGAACTAGATCATAATTAATGTATTAACACATTAGAAATAAAATCAGGGCTTATTCTTTTTATTTTTTAAATAAATTCGTCAAAGAAATTGTGGAGTTTTTATTGAGATTTTTCCCTCATAAATAAATCAACAGAAACCTAAAATTTCATACAGTGATTTATTATCCACAATTCATTAAAATAGAAGTGCTTAAGTGCCCAACAAGGTCCATCCAAATTGGAACAAGATTGGTATTTGTATTCGATGTGTAATTAAGGCTTATTCTTGGAGCGACTTGAGTTCTACTATTTTTATTGTACAAATTTTGGGCATTGCCGATGGCACACCATTAAAGTCATTTTCCATCAATATGAAGAAAGAACAGAAAATTATTTGAGTAGATATGGGCACATGGCCATGTGGGGTGTCCTTTTTTTTTTTCCTAAAAAAATAATGTGGGCAACCCCTCATTTATGGATGAGAAGACTACAGAAGTGCCCGCGAATGCATAGATACAAAAAAATGTCTTGTTGACTCGTTGTAATGTCCCGAGTAGATATGGGGAGGTTGAAATGTCTCGTTGCTGAGATTGGGAGTTGAATTTCATGCCCAAAAAGTAAATGAATGCTGCTCATATTTTAATAGATATGATTGGTATTTATATTTAGCTATGTATCTATTTATTTATATAAGAATTTTTTTAATTATTTATTTATTTTTGAATTTGGATCGGGTCGGATCACTTAAAAATATATATATTTTTTTTATCATAATAATTATATTTTCAAGAACATGAACATAAAACATCTAATTAAATTAGTGATGATCGTATCAATAAGAGGGGCTCCCTCTTTCTCTCTTTTCTATGTTTTTGTAATTTTGTGTATATTATTAATTTTGTTGGCCTCCTTTATACTGGTGAATTATGAGAGTCCACTTATGGTTTACTTTAGATTTTACAATTTGAAATGTTTACTTGTTTATTTCAATATTGCAATAAAGCTTATAAATAATGGGTATCGAGTAACAAATAAAAAAAAACATGTTATCATGTATTATATTTATAAATCAATTTTTATTTCTAATTTTATTTTAGTTAATTTTATTTCAATAGTTAATTAATTTATCTGAAAGTTGCAACATATTAATTTTCATACCGTAGATGATGGTAAGGTGTTCTAAATTGGATATAAGATAGAAACTTCAAAAATAAAACATTAAATTCTTTTCTCTTTTTTCTTTTTTCCTCTTTTATCAATTGTGAACTTAACTGTGAACTTAACATATTTTGTAATTATATTCAACTTATTTATAAATACATAAAACTATTTTTGCTTCTAATTTTAAGTATTTATATTAATATATACTATCAGATATATGCATGAAATGAATATATCAAACATTAATTGTTTATTTGATTTGATCAATATATGTCTCAAGAAGTGTGAATAACTAAGACGTAAAATCAGTTCTAACTGTATTTCTTTATAGGGTTTTCTCTCTGGCGGCTAGGGTTCTCGAACTTTCATCGGAGAGTTTGACGTTTTCCAGGCGGGCACCACCGGCGTGATTCGTCTCATGATGGAGACGGTTGATGGAAATATACAGGAGAAGGACAAACCACGAAGTTATGCAGCGGCGACGAGATCAAACAACAAATACGTGACAACCACAAACACCACAGGAAGACAACCGGTCAAAACTTCGGCGGGCAAGGTTCATCTATTTACAAGAGATCCGAACAGACGCCGATATGGAAAAATCACGGAGCGGAATGGAA
This sequence comes from Lippia alba, assembly GCA_037834125.1. Lineage (NCBI taxonomy): Eukaryota > Viridiplantae > Streptophyta > Magnoliopsida > Lamiales > Verbenaceae > Lippia > Lippia alba. Next base: position 473 of record JBBMKE010242358.1, on the reverse strand, counting down.
TAACAAATATCGCGTATTCAGATGAGGAGTTTGCGGAGTTATCGGAACCATTCCAGTTCGCCTTAGTGGGTAAATTCTCCCATGGATATCCCACCATGGCAAGACTCCATGAGTTATTCATGAACATGCAACTGATGGGTGAATTCAAACTTGGTCTGCTGAATTTCAAGTACGTACTCATCTGTCTAGACAACCAAGAAGACTTCAATCGAATATGGTTGAAAAGATTTCATGTGTTTGATGGATATCCAATGAGAGTATTTAAATGGACTCCCACATTTAATCCCAAGATTAAACCTTCAATCGTCCCAGTGTGGGTGAGGTTAGAAGGCCTGGAATCACAGTTTTTCAAAGAAGAAACACTGTTGGACATAGTAGAGCAAATAGGAGAGCCACTTTGTTTCGACGAGGGGACGTTAGATGCGAAAAGACCGGCAATGGCAAGGTTCTGCATGGAGATTGATCTGCTCAAG
>JBBMKE010242249.1:0-14376 GCA_037834125.1 Lippia alba | reverse complement strand
TGGTTGCTATGATCCATTACAATATCCTCTTCTTTTTCCCAAAGGAGAAAATGGTTGGCACCAAAACATCCCAAAGTGTAGTGGTTGTGAAAGAAAATGGTGGTGCGTTTCAGTGCAATTATTCAACAAATTTCTGTTCAATTAATAATGCCCTCTATTAGGAGCAACAAGGTATTTTTATTATTATTTTTATTATATTGTACTAGATATTTTACTCAAACTCTTTATTAGGATTAGCGTTTATGTTGGTATGCCATTATGTTATTTTTTATATTTGAAAATTTATTTCTTTTCTTATCACTAAATTTTTTTTATTATTTTATTGCTCCAAACTTTTATGTATGTTAATAATATCCTAAATTTAATCTTTTTTCTTGAAAATTCATTTTCTATGTATCAGCTTGAATTCCCTTTTTTTTTTTCTTTTTTTGTTGCTCACTTCAATTACAATGGCTATAATTGGAGATGTTATGATTATAACAATTGAAACTAGAAACCAAAACGTAGTTACGATACCCTCAATAAAACATAAAACAACTCTAATATTCATCTCCTTAATTTATTCTATTCACGAGTAACAACATATTAATTTTATCATTTTTAATAAGTTTATTTAATCACATGAGCATTTGTTTTGATGAGCATATTAGGATCATTTTACTTTGAATTATTAATTATTAATAATTCATTTGATATAAGCTTTGCTTATTTTGGCGACAAATAATGAGCTGTTTATCAACTTGTAAGAATCCACTAAGACTTGTCTTGGATGTGCACATAAATTAATTTAATACCTTCTCTACAATTTGCAAGCAAGTGAATTTTTTTAAACATTAAGCAACTAATGGAACTAATAGGAATTCGACATGAAAAATGCTCTGCAATTTAACAGTTTATAGTAATGTATTACCACATAAGTACTCTTAAGTTTTTTATTATATTGCACTAGATATGTTACGTAAATTCTTTATTTCTTCAATAGAAAATTAATTATTTATTTTTAAATGATCTACTATTCTAGGTGTTAACAGAGAAAACAACAGAATGGTGTGTTGTCGTGAATATTATTGCTACAAGTTAAAAAAGTAGAGATCATTCTACGCTCTTGTTGGCGGGAAGGCTACTTCAACAATATATGGTGGACATGTATATCAAGCTTGAAACTACAAGATTAGACTACTATAGGCCCAATCAGGCAGAGATGAGATCAGAGTTTTACCAAGGTATGGTGGATAGTGTCATCAATGGAGAAAGTAGGGGCAGTCAAGTGGGACAAAGAATTGTTCTTCCCGCATCTTTTTATTGGAGGCCCAAGAGATATGTGACGTAGGTACCTCGATGCTATGGCTTTGGTTAGAAAATTTGGGAAACCCAATCTTTTTATTACAATGACATGTAATCCTGATTGGAAATAAATAAAAGAAAACCTAAAAAGTGGTCAACACGCTCAAGATCGGCCAGATTTAACTTCTAGAGTTTTTCGCGCCAAATTACTTGATCTGAAAGATCAAATAGTGAAGAAAGAAATATTTGGAAAAGTGACGGCATGTGCATTTGTCATTGAATTTCAAAAGAGAGGTTTGCCGCATGTTCACATGTTGATAATATTAAAGTCTGAGTAAAGATCAACACTCCAGACCAATTTGATTATTATGTTTCTGCCTAGTTGCCTGATAAAGAGAAACATCCTCGACTGTATGATTTAGTGGTGAAACATATGATGTATGGTCCATGTGGAAATCTAAATAAGAATAATTCTTGTATGGTAGATGGTCATTGCAAAAGCCACTATCCTCGTCCATTTTGCGTAAAACTGTTCAAGGAAATGATGGATATCCAATATACCGTAGAAAAATGGATGGTCGAGTTATTAATGTGCGTCGTGCAAAGCTTAACAATCAATGGGTTGTCCCACACAATCCTTAACATTTATTAAGGTATGGTTGTCATGTTAATGTTGAAATGTGCTCTGGATTAACTGCTGTGAAGTATTTATATAAGTATATATACAAGGGACATGACACAGTGATGGTATACGTAGCCCCCGATGGAGAAGAGATGGTTATAGATGAAATTCGTCAATTTCAAGATGCAAGATGGGTATCTGCACAAGACGCAATGTGGCGAATCTTTGAGTTTGATTTGAATGAAATATCCCCTGCAGTAATAAATTTGCCACTTCATTTGCCAAACAAACAGAGTGTTACATTTTGGAAGAATCAGAATTTAGAGAATGTTTTGCAATGGGATCATGCGTCCAAGACAATGTTGACTGAATTTTTTGAGATGTGTGCGACAAATGCTAAAGCAAGAAGATATTTATATTGTGAATTTCCTGAGCATTATGTGTGGGATAAGAAAAAGAAAATTTGGCATGAAAGGAAGAAAGGAAGAGTTATTGGGCGTGTGAATGGAGCCAATCCAAGTGAAGGAGAAAGATATTATTTGAGGTTATTATTGAACCATGTCCGTGGACCAACCTCTTTTGATTATTTGTTAACTGTTGATGGGAAACTGTACAAAACTTTCAAAGAAGCTGCGCAAAAGAGAGGTTTACTAGAATCAGATCAATCTATTGTAGAGTGCTTAAATGAAGCCGTTAGTTTCCAAATGCCCCATGCTTTACGAAGGCTCTTTGCAACTATTTTGGTATATTGTGAACCTACAGATGTTAGAAAATTATGGATTACATATGCAGAAGCAATGTCTGAAGACTTTCATAGGAAAATGAGCATTTCTCTTGAAGCACAATCATCCAAAACATTAGAAAGCATTAATTTCATTTTAGAAAGCATGGGCAAAAGTATTGAGAATTATGATCTTCCTAAGATTTTGGTTGATACCCAATTAACCACTAATCAATTACCCCGTGAAATCATTGATGAAATGACTATGGAGATTGCAGAAAGTGATTATTCATCTCAATTCAACTTGAATGCAGCCCAACAAAAAGCTTTCTCAGAAATTATGGATTGTCTGAATTCAAGAAAGGGTGGACTTTTTTTTGTTGATGGACCAGGAGGAACAGGTAAAACGTATTTGTACCGAGCTTTGCTTGCTAATGTGAGATCCAAGAAAATGATAGCTCTTGCCACAGCCACATCTGGAGTAGCAGCATCAATATTACCAGGGGGACGCACTGCTCACTCACGATTTAAAATACCAATTGATTTGCATGAAAAAAGTGTGTGCTCAATATCAAAGCAAAGTGGCCTAGCAGAGTTATGTCGTCGTGCAAGTTTAATCATATGGGATGAGGCACCAATGGTTAAACGTTTAGCAATTGAGGCTGTTAATAGAAGCTTACAAGACATTACGGATATTAACGAGCCATTTGGTGGAAAAGTAGTAGTTTTCGGTGGAGATTTCATGCAAGTATTACCGGTTGTCCCTAAAGCTACGATTCAGGAAACTATAGATGCAAGTTTAGTGCGATCAATTTTGTACAAACAAATGAGACATTTGACTTTGGAAGAAAACATGAGGGCAAGATCAGATCCTTTATTTGGTGAATTTTTACTTCGAGTTGGAAATGGAACTGAACCAACTGACGATGAGGGTAATATTCACATTCCAGAAGATATGGTCATCGAGTATGTGGAAGATGATGAAGAAGCATCTGAACAAAGGCTTATTGATACCATTTTCCCAAGCCTAGAGCAAAATGTTCATTCGTCTTCATACATGACTAATCGTGCAATACTTGCTTCTAAGAACGAGTACGTTGACAAGTTGAATGAAAAAATAATTCACTCATTTCCTGGAGAAGCTAGAACCTTTGCAAGCTTTGATGAAGCCATTGATGATAGTCAAAGTTATTATCAGCCAGAATTCTTGAATTCATTGACACCGAATGGAATGCCACCACATAGACTGATTCTCAAAAGATACTGTCCTATCATATTACTAAGGAACTTAGATCCGTCAGATGGATTGTGTAATGGGACTAGAATGGTTTGTAGAGGATTTGATGATAACGTAATTCATGCAGAAATCACATTTGGCCATCATGCAGGAAAACAAGTGCTCATTCCAAGAATACCCTTGTCTCCTGCAGAAAATGAAGGATACCCATTTCAATTCAAAAGAAAACAATTCCCAATCCGTCTTTGTTTTGCAATGACGATCAATAAAGCCCAGGGACAAACAATTCCATTTGTTGGTGTGTACTTGCCACAACCAGTGTTCTCACACGGCCAACTTTACGTTGCACTGTCTAGAGGAACTTCCATGGACAACACGAAGGTTTTGATTAAGCCAAGCCTGATTGGTGATATTGGAAAGACGAGGACCAAAAATGTAGTCTACCGAGAAGTGCTCAGTAAAGGTACCACAACTTTATTCATTTAATTAATTTAAATGCTTATGAGAACAAAAGGTATATATGTAATGATTACTACTACATTTTAATGGGACTCAATATTACTAATTTACATATATAAGTATATAACTATGGTTTTTGGTTTTCGTTTTTTTGTTTATTTTTTTACGTAACTCACTATAGTTGAAAACCTTTTCAGGAGCAAATGAAGGTACTTGTAGGAGGCCACCAATTACGATTTCTTCCAGGAATATAGGTAAGAAACCAACAATTATTTGGGCTATTAGAAAAGATATTTTATTCCATTTGAACATATTTATTTTAAAATATTGTCTTTTTAATTTGGATAACATAACAGGTGAGCAAGAAAAGGGCACTTGATCAAGAACAAATGCTAAGAATTGAAAGTAGCCCACACTTCGTACCAAGTGATGGCCAAATAACAATGAAAATTGTTTAGAGAATTCAGACAGAACTTGTACTCATCCGTTTTTATTTCATACTCAATTTCAGATTATCAACAATTAGTAAATTTCGAATTTTTATATCATTTATCTCTCTTTTCTCAAATTTGATATTGTGATCAGGACAATACTTTCTGGTTTTGAAGCCATACAAGGCATCGGCTGCCATTTAAAATGATATTGCTGCAAAAGCTGTTGCCATATACATGCCTATCCATGGCAAAGGTGCATCAAGTTGTCTTTGCAAATAATCATAAAAATCGATAAAAATCTTTAATTGAAAGTACTAAATGCATTCCTCCAATTCGATCATGTTGAGGGTGGGTATATCTCCTATACCGCACGGTACGTCTTCCAATTTGCAGCAGACCCAAAGGCTTAGTTGCTCAAGTATTGGAAAGTGGTCCCTCTAAGCCTTCCAGCACTGCAGATCATCCCCTTCAATCACAAGAAGATAACGACCAATTCCCGTCAATTACAAGAAGATAACGACCAATCACATTACTTTCAGAACCAGAGTGAAACTCGATCTTTTAAGCTCTAAAACACCTGAGACATTAAAAACGGAAAAAGAAATTATAAAAAGAAGATTATGAAAAAAATAATAATAAATTTTGATTCAAAATTTAGCAAGAATTGAGAAGTACAGGTTACAAATGCTATGGAAAACTGTCCGGTACTTATGAGATGTGATTATCATTCAGGTACTCATGAGATAAGTGATTATCTTTCAGAGTTTTAGAGTATTTGAAAAATCAATTTCTACGTTTTAAATTTATTTCAAAGTTTATTCTGACAATTGCAACTCTACTGTTTATATTTTCATTATATCTTTTTTTTTCTATTCTTTATATCTTTTCTTTTAATTTTTTTCTCTTTTTTAACAATGAAAATTGTTTATAGAATTCACTTTCAGAACTTGGACAGGATATGTCATCCGTTTTTTTTTTTGTATACTCAATTTTAGATTAACAACAATTTAAACTTCGAGTTTTGTATCATTTATCTCTCTTTTCTCAATTTTGATATTGCAATCAGGAACATTACCCAAAAAAAGTGTATTGACCTACTTAAATTTAAAATTAGTAATTAAAATAATCCATGATGAAAAAGGAAAAGACTATTTAACGATATCATAAATATTAATGAACTCTAAATAATATAGTTTTCTATAATTTCAAGATAAGGAGTGTTTGTAAACTCAAAACAAACATTAATGACATAAGTGACTATGTAAAGCTTGTCCGGTACTTTTATGACATAAGTGATTATCTTTCAGAGTTTTAGAGTATTTGAAAAATCAATTTCTACTTTCTAAATTTATTTGAAATTTTATTCTCCGTTTATATGTTTATTATATCTTTTTCTTTTAATTTTTTCTCTTTTTTTTGACAATGAAAATTGTTTAGAGAATTCAGTTTCAGAAAAAAGAAAAAAGTCTATTTAACGATATTTTAAATATTAATGAACTCTAAATAATATAGTTTTCTATAATTTCAAGATAAAGAGTGTTTGTAAACTCAAAACAAACACTAATGAGATAAATGAGTATCTTTATGAGTTCAGGAGTATTTTATAATTTTGTGATTTAAAAAGGATTTTTCTTATAATATTTGCTCGAAAGTTTGATTTGGTACTGTAACTCTTGCAATATGGGTTTTACGGACACCATCTTTTAAAAGTTGCAATTTTACCTTTAATTAACTTTTTAGTGGCAATACCGTATAAAATTTTCAGGAAATTTGAAAACTCCAAAATTCATAAAATAATCGTTTAAAATGCCCCTTTATTAAAATCACGATTTTATTTTTTAATTTACTAATAAAGACTTTTTCGTTCACTTAAACTCTCCCAATACTTATACTTCAAAGTCCTAACCGTATGACTAATTGAAAGAAAAAGAAATCCCCAAATCTCATTCTTTGAAAACCTTAATCTCAGTTTGATTTGGTATCATTTAGTTAAATATTAACTTATATATGTAAACTAGTATGAACCCTGTGCGATGCACTGAAATTATTTCAGTATTATTCAGTATTAATATAATTTTTTTCAAAAAAGAGAAAAGGTGATGGATAGGAAAAAAAATTAAATATTTTTTTTCACTTCATCCAGACATAAGAGAGAAAGAAAAATATTTGTATTTTTTATATTTTATTTAAAAATTAATCACACAATAAAGGCAAGAAGTATACGGAAATTTTCACTCATCTTGATAATTATTTAGGGTATTTACCTATTTAATGCTATGTATTCAATCTCAGAATATTAAAGATAAGAAAAGAAATATGACATAAACAAAGATTTTAAAAAGTAATAAGATTAAAAGACATTATAATATCATTATTGGTGTAAATTATATTAAATATTATAATCGAAAGAATGCTACGTCTATAATTTTTATTTTTTTGGGTGAAAAGCTATGTATATAAATTCATTCAAGAAGGTAAAAATTAAAAGATAAAACAATATAAAATATTTTGATCGATGAATCTCAAAATGCATGAAAATTATAATCATAAAGGTCGGAGAAGAAGTAAAAAAAAAATCTTAATATTGCTATAAGACATATAGAAAAAAATTAATATATGTATCTAAAAATATAAAACCTATCATGATGGAAATTTAAATTATTAAAAATGAATAAGAGAACAAACATTAAAAATGAGTAAGAGACATAAAACTCATAAAACTATAAAATAATAGATTTCAAAATCTTGAGAAAGTCTTCAACATCACACAAACAAAAAAGAGAAAAAATTGTAAGAAAGTAGAAAATCAATTCAAAATCGCAAGAAGAGAAATAATGTATAAGAATTTAAAAATGAAATTTCAACTTTTCAAAAAGTACCAATTTGTTCGCTCATTACAAATGGATTATTATGCAACTTTTTTTTTATACAGGTACCAATTTGTTCACCGAATTTCATTACAAATGGATTACAATGCACTTTTTTTCTACACACGCACACCCAAGCGGGGATTCGAACTCGGGATCTCGCCCTTAGGAATTAATCCATTACTGCTTGGACCAATTCCATTGGCGGATTATTATGCTCTGTTAACTGTGCATATTATTCAATTTGTTTTTCAAGATATAAAGTTTAACAATCGAAATCTCTATTACTTTCTTAATCAACATGTTAAATAATGGATTTTAGTCATGGAAACATTAATATTCTAAATTATAAAAGATGAAGGAAAAATCTCAAATTCGGACAATTACCTTAAAAAACGAAGTCTTTAGCCAAGATAGATATGATTATTGCTTAAATTGAGGAATTCGATAAACAACATTTTAAATTTGATTAATAGTTTAAATATGTCTTCTAATAAAATAATTCAAATTTCTAAACAATCACCATTTGATTAAAATTGAACTAAATAATGTTAAAAATATTAGTCTAAACATATAATTTAACTTTAAAAAAAATAAAAAAATCGATATTCCAAAAGATTTTGCCTTTAACATATTAAAGAAAGATTTGACCAACACTAATATAAAAAAAATCCATCATATTTAAATTAAAATTATTAATTATTTTCTTGGGCTAAACACAAAAAAAATCCGTCATTTCGTTGTTTTTGCACTTTCCCCTTTGTCTTTTCATTTTTAGCACTAACCCCCTAACCTTTGAAAATCTTAACACTTGACCCATTTGACCAAGTTTTGACTATCGATTTATCCTCCTTCATGGCGATCCAAGTTCCAAGATCACCGCTATCGTGCTCGTCTCTCCAAGGAGAACAAAATTCATACCCTATCCGACCCTATTAGCTGTTAAACATTTCGTTTGTCGTGTGTCACCTTTGACCGATGATATCTTCTTCGTCGATTGTCGGATTTTGATTTCGAGATCATTGTAGTGTTCCTTGCGTCCAGATCTTTAATTTGATATATCATATCAACACATTTGATATCAACATCGGACAAATATGCTTTGTTAAAGTATTTTAGAAGGGGCTAAGTGTTAAGATTTTCAAAGGTTAGGGGGTTTAGCGCCAAAAATGAAAGGACAGGGGGAAAAGTGCAAAAACAGCGAAAGGACTAGGGGGTTTTGTGTTTAGCCCTTTAATTATTTGTTGTTTATGGTCCAAATCTAATGCTTTTATCTTTGAAATTGACGTTAAGCGCACTAGTAATATAATCTTTACTTTGAAATAATATTTCGGATGAATTAAATATATTTAATATGTAATTAGATTGGGTTAAATTAAAAAAAAATTGAATAGGTCGTAACACGAGTCAAAAATAGACTGAATGAGTCAAAATTACTAGTGCGGAAAATGGGCTAAATGGATAAAACGAGTCAAACGTGTTCAAAATAGGTCGAAAAGAACGGAAAACGGGCTAAATGAATAAAAAAAATGGACTCAACCGTTCAAAATATGTTAAATTGGGCAAAAATAAATCAAATATGTCATAGGTTAGTTCGGACATTTTAATATTAAAATCGAAATTAGCAAATATTATTTGGAAGAAATGCATTTTACCTCCCAATAATATTAGAAATTGGCTAAGAATACTTTATAAAAAAGGAATGGCTATAGTCCTAGCAATAGGCATCTTAATTGACATATGACTGTATAATGACATGTAAGTAAAATTAGAAAAATTGTATTAAATTTAAACTAGAGAATAGGGGAATACACGGCCCGGTTTTTACGCCAAACCGAACTTTGGGTCGGTTAACCGAAATTTTCGGTTTTGGAAAAACCCAAACCGAAACCTAACTGTAAGAAATTCGGTTCGGTTCGGTTTCGGTTTTCGATCGAAAACCGAATTTTATAAATTAAAAAAAAAAGTCTAGTTTGTAAAAACTCCATCTCCAGCCATACACACGATGCAGAATTCCAGATGGCCAAAAACCAGTAAAAATATGGTTGCTTCTCTTTAACCCCTCTTACCTAGTATCAAAAAATTAAACAAACATTTATCGACCTTCAAACATTTAAAAAAGAAAAGCTAGCAAGCCCAAACCCAGAAAGCACAGAAGGGAGGGAGATCTGTGTGTGTTGTGCAGCTACGCGCCGGAGAAAGGGAGAGGAAGATCTATGGGGTGCCGCCGCTGTGAGGAGGAGACGGATCTCTGTGGTTTTCACCGCAGCGTGCCGAAGAAGGGAGGACTGAGGAGGTAAGTGAGAAAAAATATCTCACCTTGGCTGACGCAAAAACCTGACGACCGGAGTGGCGCAATCGCCGCGGCGATTGCGACTATCTATTTGGAGTGGATGCCTGAGCGGAGTGATTGGCAAAGTAGGGTTTTGTTTTATTTTTTTACGAATTGGGGATTGCAATTTGTGTGGGAAGGGAATAAAAATTGAGCTTTTACATAATTTCGTCCTAAAAAACGTTATTCTAAGAAAGCGTTTTCATATATATATATATATATACTTAAAAAAACTATAGTTCGGTTTTCGGTTTGGTCCCGGTTAACCGGCTTACCGAAACCGAAAAATCGAAACTTTTAAAACCCCAAACCGAAAACCGAACCGAACTATGTTCGGCCGGTCCGGTCCGGTTTCCGGTCGGTTCGATTTGATTTCTCGATTTGCGGTTTTTTTGTACACCCCTACTAAAGAATAAATTTGAAAAAAAGAAATAGTAGTGAAAGTAATCTTATAGTGCGATTTGTAAAAAATTAGAAAAAATAACTAATTTAATAACAAATGTAATACATTTGTTGTTAAAAATAATTGAGTTCCGCGATTGCGGTCTAGAATTTTCCAAATACAACCACCCTGGCAAATAATATTATAGGTCAACGTGGTACTTATGTTAATTGGTGTTTACATGGCCAAAGGCAAATTAGAAGGGGAATTTTAGCCCCAACTTGACAATTTTTCAAATTACACGAGTCAGTTTTGCGATTAACATCATTTCCATAAATATAACCCGCTTATCCTTTTAATTATTTATTGAAGAATATGACATGTTCTCTTCACAGATAATGACTCCAATACAAACAGAGAGGCAGAGGGAAGAAAAATTTTCGAGATTAGCTGTTGGCACTATAAGATTAAGCAGCAGCCCCTGTAAGTTTCACTATCTAATAGGCCCCTAGTGCTCAACTAAGCTTCTTCGTCGACTTTCAAATTTCTGCTCAAGTTTATAATAAGTAGTAGTATACGTACCATGGAAGCTATTGTCCCCTAGATACAAGCTTCGAAGCTCTGTCAACGAGCCAATGGAAGTTGGGATGCTCCCATTGAAATGATTAACAGACAACAAAAGAAACTCCAACTTGCTGCACTTGTAAATATTGAATGGAATTTGGCCACTAACTTGATTAGCAGAGAGATAAAGCTCGCGAAGCTGGGCAATATTGTTGCACATATCATCTGGCAGCACACCTAACGGAGAACTATTCATGAGATCAATGCATTCCATGTAAGAACCTGTAATGAAACTACACTTCCAACATTTCTATTGTTGATGGGAGATGACCTGAGAACTGATTTTCTGAAAGCTCCAGGATTTCCATTGTGGATATGTTGAAGATGGAGAGAGGTATGGGACCCGACAACCCATTGTCGTTGACATACAACTCCACAAGATTAAGGTTGCCCAGCTCATTTGGTAATTCACCTGTCCAATCAGTTGTGTATGCCATGATTGATGTAAGAAAACTATACTTCCAAATCTAATATTTTTATTGTTGAATGAAGATGACCTGAGAACTGATTGTTTGCAAGGTCCAAGATTTCCATTGTCGATATGTTGAATATGAAAAGAGGTAATTCACCTGCCAAATCCGTTGTGTATGCTATGATCGATACAAGAAAACTTGGAGAGGCATGGAAATTTTTGTTATTTCAAAGATAATCAACATACCTGTGAAATTGTTGTTGTCTAGATACAGTTGTTCTAGGTTGGGAAGATTGTAAAACATGGAATCTGGAATACTTCCCGACAAACTATTGTTGTAGAGGCTGATTATCTGTAGAGAAAATATGTTAAAGATAAAACCTGGAATTTCCCCTGTTAGTGAGGCGCCTCCTATATTGAGAATTTGTAGACGTGATAGATTGCGAAATTCTGATGGAATTCCCCCTGAATAGATTGTTGAGAAAATGAGATATTGCTGTTTGTGGCGATGCACGCATTGAACATGCAATCAACTTTCACTTTTAGTCATAGATCTATATTATTTTGCAAATTTTAAATTATATATTTTTTTTATGTTTTCTCTGAACTCATGACACTGTTTGTAATATGTAATGAGATCTCCATCTATTAAAATAATTTTTTTAATTTTATATGTTACCATTCATTTTAATATAATTAAAAGAGATTCTAGAAAATTATACATAAAAGAGGGTAAAATTGCAAGATTCATCCTTTAACTTAAATTTTTTCAGACTTCACACCTCTTTGATTTTAATTTTTTCAATTTTTAATTTTACACAATTGTCGTTGATTTTTTCTTTTAATTCTTTAATTTTGTATTTTTATTAAATTAATTAATGTGGCAGTTTTTAAATTATTTTGTAATATTTTGGACACCACTGATAAGTCTAGTCAGATGCCAATCATCATATACACTGCAGGTTGGCCTGCATTCGAGTAGCGTGTGTGGATTAATTTGGGAAATTTATGTATTTTGAGTAAAAATCGAATATATGTATGTAAAACTAAAATTTAGAGACAAAATCGATAGGATTGAAGTAAGAAAAAATTTAAGTTAGAGGAGGAATCTTGCAGATTTGCCTAAAAAAGCTAATGATAAAACACAATAACGATAAGTCCTTGTATACGAAGGGGACAAGTAATATGTGCTATGTGTACTTTAGGGGATACATATGGTACGATAATCTTTTTTAAATTTATGAAGTGCATGCTCAAGACGCATGTCAGCTCTAAATTACGAAAACTACATACCTTGGAAGTTGTTTATTCCAAGATACAATATTTCCAGATTGCTCAACAGACCTATTGATCTTGGAATGCTGCCATTGAAATGATTAATCGACAATCTCAGATCCTCCAACTTTCTGCACTTGTAAATATCCAATGGAATTTGTCCGCTAAGTAGATTAGCACCGAGATTAAGCAAAGTAAGTTGTGAGCTATTACTGCACACATCATTAGGTAGCACACCGGACAGACAATTATTTCTGAGAAGAATTTGTTTGATCCTAGACAAGTTGAAGATTCCATAAGGAATAGATCCTGTAATAAGGTTATATGGCAAGTGCAATATTTCTAGTGAAGAAAGATTGCCGATTTCTCGAGGGATTTCTCCACTAAGAGAGCTGTTGGCCAATCTGAGTATCCTCAAACGTCGCAGATTAGAGAGATCGCGGGGAATGAAGCCCGTGAAGCTATTTTGGCTGAGGTCTAATGAATCGAGGAATGTTAAGTTGCCGAGATTCGGAGTGAGATGAGTGGCCTGAAAACCGAAGCCGGAGAAATTAAGGGCCGTGACTCGTGGGGTGGCGGCGGTGGTGCCAGTGGTGCAGGATACACCAATCCAGGTGCAGATGGATGCATTGGTGGACCAGTTTTTGGACAATATTTGAAAAGGGTCTGAGGTTATTGTGGATTTGAAAGCAAGAATTGCTTCTTCATCTTGTTGTGAAACAATTTCAGCTAAGGAAATTGTTCTGATACTGAGCAACGACATTATTAAGACAGCAATCATGACTGAAAGTTTCTCCATTGGAATTGTGTAGTTTGGAGCTCTAGCTATCAACAATGAACCATATATATCTGCTATCTTCTACGAAATTTAAACCACAAAGGAGTCATATTTTACGTGTAGTTTGGGTTGCGTGAGGATAGTCCAAGAAACCAATAAACCAAATAACTGGGATTGACTTTAAGTCTTTGCTACAGTTTAAGAAGTCTGCTTCCAATATTTACGTGTGGGGTGCATGAGGAAAGTTCAATAAACCATTTGCAACCAAATAACTGAGATTGACGCTTTAAGTCTTTGCAACCATTGGGAACTCTGCTCCCAGTAATTTGATTCAGATAAAATAAGAAATAAAGGGGAGCCCTTCAACAAATATATATTTCTTTAAACCATCATGATCTACATGTATATTTCTTCAAAACCATTTCCCTCTATGCTAACTTATACTAATATCAATTCGCTCTAAACAAAGCTTGAATCTTTTCTAGTTCAGCAACTACTTGGCTTATGCTTGATTCTGTTCGATGGCAAAAAAGCTAGACACTCGATTGACATGCATACAATAGACGACATCATTCTTTAGCTAGATGTTTTCCTCTCTTACAAGCAAATTGTTGTTCACAACTCGTGTTATATTATTTTTTGGAATAATTACATTTTTGGTCATCAAACTATACGATTTATTATTTTCTGGTCCTCCACTTTCCAACTTGACACTTTTGGTCACTGAACTATCACTTTTTTTATATTTTTGGTCCTGTCGTCAGCCCTGCCGTTAAAAGATGACGGAAACCTAATTCAAGGCCAATTTTGACGTCATTTTTTGCGATTTTCCTCATTTTTTTTGTGAGCTGAAGCTGTGAAGGTATCCAACAACTCCATGTTCAGTGCCTCTGATAATTGGAGCTCGCGAAGGCCAAATTTCCCCGTTGAGAGGGTTTTTTGCAAATGT
>JBBMKE010241813.1:0-14381 GCA_037834125.1 Lippia alba | reverse complement strand
TCCAATTACATATGATTTATTAAATAGGATGTGGGAAGTGAGTCATGAACATGCAATATTTTAGTTTCTGAATTTTAACGTCGTAAGGAATTATTTCAAGAATTAAAAAATTACAAAAATTCAAAATGGATGAAAGAATATTCGTACTTGTGGAAGTAAAATTCAAGTGATTTACAATGAGTAATTAACTTTGTCATCAACAATGACATTTCTAAAGTGATTTCTTGATTTTCACTATTTATTTTTGTTCTGGCTACTGAAATTGATGTTTATACATTAATTTTGGTACAAATTTAACGAGAATTGATATATAAACAAAACTATTTTTATTAGACAGGTAAATAAATGAAGTGTTAATTATATTTACTCTTATATTAGATGAGCTAATTACAGATTATACCCCATATTAGATATACTTTTATTTAAATTTTACCTAGAGAATTTTAACACAGAGTCTATAATATTAATTATGCGTCACTCTAACATATATACATTGATTACGACAAAGAAGAGGACAGTTTTGAAAGGACACTTACATCAAAATTCTCTAGGTAGGATGCAAGTATAATTATATCTAAATATGAGGTGGAGTTCGTAATTATATCTTAGATACGTAATTTAAAAAATTCAAATTTATGTCCATTAATAGTACATATCCATTGAACAATATTAGTTTTACATAATATAGCTCAATGGGGAGCAAGAACCAACTTATGTCCGATAACATCATTGCTATTTAGATCTAGGGACAATCTATAGTGATAGCTTGGTAAAAATGAAATCGTGACCTAATTATCACTTCAAACAATTCCGTATAGCTCACCACTGTAAACTTATAAGTTTGCAACTTTTTATCACTATTATACTTGAGAAAAGAAGTCTTTATATAACAGAACTTTGTTATATAAATATGTCACATCTTGAAAAGCACAACAATTAACCAAACTAAATGTGCAAACTTTAATAACGCATTTTTGGTTCAAGTAGATAAAAATTTTAAATTTATTTAAGTAATGTATCGAGTTCTAACCTTAGAAATATATTGAGAGTACCATAAAAAATATTTTCATTCCTATCGAGAGCACCATAAAAAATATTTTCAGTAATTTGAGAGAATAATCTCACTCAATTGACTAGGAAACTCATATAAATAAAAACAAATAGTACAAACTCTTAATCAAATTGCAGTTATTTTATCAGCTGAAATAGTGGATCTTTGATGAGGCACCACAAACTTTATGTGCAATAATTAGAGTTGCAAGTGGATTTAGTGTCTCAATTGGGTCCTAATCATCGATCAGCAGATCTATTTATGGATACACTTTTGACTTCGCACCAATAAAAGATTAGATCATATAAAAACACCTATATAAATTTCTAATTTTATTAATATTATATATATTTTTTAGGGTGGCGTATAGAGTCACTCAGTTAGGTCATTTGATAGATCCTAATCTCTAATGCACCGACACTTCTAAAAATATCATTTTGCCGTGTCGTGTCGTTTCGGACACCCGTGTCCGACACTTCTCACGTGGGAAATTCTCAAAAAAATCTGTGTCACCATATCCGTGTCGTGTCGTGTGGCCGTGTCCGTATCCGTGCAACATAGATCCTAATGTTCATTTGTATCCATGAAAAAGAAATCACAAATAAATGATATGTATATAACAAATAAATACATTAGGCGTAGACGCGTAGTTGATTTTATGAGAAATATATTAGTATGTGTTGTTAATAGACTGTTGATATGCATCAAACTAGTTAAATAAATACCTTAATTAATTAATTAACCTAAAACTAGATCTCCATCAAATTTCTCAACTTTATTTGCAGAAAATGAAAAAGTCAACGTGCAGAATAATCAAGTTTTTGATATCAACTGTTAGTAAATGACGCAACCATCAATTTTTGCACGAACACACTCAAAATACGAAACAGAAAAACAATACAAGATTTAATAAGGTTCGGCAAAGCCTACGGACAAGAATAGAGAAATTATTTTATTATGAAGAAAATATAATACAAAATACTAATAAACCCTTGTGTATCCCAACCCAACAAGAATAAAATTGTTCTCCAAGCCCGTAATCCAACATTAATTTTATTTTTTTTTTCTTTTTTGGGTCGCACCACTAGTTTATCGGTTCCCGATATAATTTGGCTCCACCACAAAATTCATAACAAAAATAACAGAAAAATATTAATATGTATTGTTAATAGACTCTTGATATGTATCAAACAAATAAATACCTAAGGCCTAAGGGCGTCGTTGGTTTTGTGAGTAAGATATTAATATGTATTGTTAATAGACTATTGATGTGTATCAAACAAATAAATACCTTAGGGTATTTTGCGTGAAAGATATAAATATGTATTGTTAATAAACTGTAGATATGTGCCAAACAAATAAATACCTTAGGACATTTTGTGTGAAAGATATTAATATGTATTTTTAATAAATTGTTGATATGTGTCAAGTAAATAAATACCTTAGGGAGTTGTTAGTTTTGTGATAAAGATATTAATATGTATCGTTAATAGATTGTTAATATGTGTATAAAATAAATAAATAAATACCTTAGGACGTCGTTGGTTTTGTGAGAAAGATATTAATATGTATTGTTAATAGACTGTTGACATGTATCAAACAAATATGGGATAAATATTTTGAACATGTTGTGCTATCGTGATTTTTGGAGTTTCCATCCTAAACTATAAAAAGTCGACGTTTGCATCCTTAACTAACAGTCAACCTTATACTTTGTCAAATACCATTACAATAGATAAGGTATTTATGTGGGTATTATAGGAAATCAATCAATCAGTCAATCACTCGGTATTTGTCAAACATTATAATAGATAATTTTTTAACGAAATATAAACTAAAAATATCAAGTATTTGATGCCTAACACTCAACCTTATACTTTTTTAACTGAGTTAATGGATAATCTCCCCCTCTACAAGTTCTTGATTGCCCGTGTGTCAAGGGTCGCCCGAGCTCTAGGCCCCCTTGGCCCGCAATTCAACGTAGCCGTCGGGCCACCTCGCAAGCAAGACTGCACCAATGACAAGAAAAGCTACTATCGAGTCTTAGCTGATATGATCTTTATACATGTAAATAGTTAGATAGGCATGTTACTACCCCTTTGTCCATTTCGTCATGTTATACAACTATTGTAATAGCTAGTGAGGGCAGAACATATTTTTTTAAAAGTATTATAGGGGAGAACAGTGAGTCGAATCACAGTTAAGCATAGGTTGTTGAAGGCCTTGAGAAAAAGGTTAAATCGTTGCACAAGGAGGTCGAGAACCTCCAAGTTCAGCTTGTTGAGAGCAGGGAAGCCAGCCAAGGTTTTGGAGAAATTATTAGAACGAACGACCTTGTGGGAGTGAGGTGCGAAGTGGAAGAGATGAGAATACAGTTGGGTATACTCTAAAGAGCTGTGGGGAATGGAGGAGCCGTGAACCACGATCCAATTGTAAGACTACGGGTCCCGAAACCAAAAGCCTATGAAGGAGTAAGGGATGCGAAGGAAGTCGAGAACTTCCTCTTCGATATGGAACAATACTTCCTCGATGCGCACATAAACGACAAGGCAAGAAAGGTGATGATGACCACAATGTACTTGGCTGGGGATGCCAAATTGTGGTGGAGAAGGAAATATACTAAAATCTAAGAGGATTGGCGTGTTTGGATATGTGGAATCACCTCAAAGAAGCAATTAGATCACAATTCTCCCCAAAGAACGTCGAATACATTGCTTGGAAAACATTGCGCGAGTTGAAGCAGACGGGTCGGGAAGGGATTATTAGAAAGTCTTCTCGATGCATATGCTAAGCATCACGGATATGTCGGAAAATGACAAGCTCTTTACTTTCATGGATGGCTTAAAACCACATGTGATGAATGAATTGCAACGGGAACGAGTGCCGGACTTGAACATTGTAATGGGGGCTACTAAGCGGCTATCGGATTATAACCCCGAGCCTCGACGGGTGCCAACAACAAACTCAGCGCCTATGAGGGGGAGTAGGAGGAGGGTCAAGACCTTTTCGGAGTAATTTCAGTAATAGTGGGGAAGAGAGACAATGCCCTAGCACGACGAGCTCTCAAGAAAGTTTTAATAAAGGTAAAATTATAGAGAGTAGACCGTTCAATATACCACAATGTAGGTGCTTCCTCAGTGGCGAAGGGCATTACATGAGAGATTTCCCATAGAACAAGCAATTGATGAATGCCCTAACAAGCTTAACAAAACTTGCCGAAAAAGGAACGAAGCAGGCGAGAGTGGAGCCACAAGTTGTGGCCGCTAATGAATTTGAATCATACGATGATGATATCGAAGAGAATTTGGGTGCTATCTTTCACCAATGTAACCTCTTGATTCATCAAGTGATGGCACAACGAAGAGTGTCGATGAACATAGAAAATCATGCTCCGGCTTTGTTGGGAGATAAACCTGATGAGAATAGTAAGCCCATGAAGAAGAAAGGGCTCATGTTTGTTGATGTCAAAGTTAATGGGAAGATAGTTAGGGCGACGATTGATACGGGTGTTACTCATAACTACCTGGCAAGCAACAAAGTTGAGAGATTGGGGCTTGTGATGGCAAAGGGAGTTGGTCGGGTGAAGACTATGAACTCAGCCGCCAAGCTTGTTGCAGGGGTAGCAAAGTCAATACCCATCAGGGTTGGACAATTTGAAGGTAGGACCAACCTTTCAATGGTGAAAATGGATGATTTTAAGCTCATTCTCAGGCTTGAATTTTTGCGAGATATAGACACGACAGTTATGCCCTATGTGGACTCCTTGATGATGATGGGGAGCAAACCTTGGGTCATACCCACACTCTCGGAGAAAGTTGCGGAGATAGACATCTTGGCTATGGAATTCCAAAAGGGCTTTAAGAGAAATGAAACGTCTTTTCTGTGCACTCTGAAGTTTGAAGAGATAGAGGAAGTGTTGGGGCCGATCCCTTACACAATTAAAGAACTCTTGAGCAAGTTCGAAGATGTTTTGCCCGATGAGTTGCCCAGAAAATGACTGTCTAAGCGGGCAGTTGATCATGAGATTGAGCTAGCCCCTAGCATGAAACCTCCCGCTAGGGCCCCATATCATATGACACAACCTGAGCTTGAAGAGCTCAGAAAACAGTTAAAGAAAATGTTGGAGTGTAGAATCATTAGGCCCACCAAATTTTCGTACAGAGCTCCCGTACTATTCCAAAAGAAGTAAGATCGACTTGTGATCGGGTATTGGCAAGTGAGAATCGGGAGGATGAATAGAAAACATCGGTGATCACAAGGTAAGAGGCCTATGACTTCCTAATCATGCAATTTGGCCTGACGAACGCCCCGACCACATTCTGTACTCTGATAAACCTCATGCTACATGGGTTTCTAGATGAGTTCATGGTAGTGTACTTGGATAACATTGTGGTGTATAGTGAGACCTTAGCAGGCATGCAGAACATCTGCGAAAGAACTTAACGAGGCTTTGTGAGCACAAACTCTATGCTAAACCATCAAAGTGCTCGTTTGCCCAAGAGAGAATAAATTTCTTGGGTCACAAGATAATGACAATCAAGGACTGGCAATCTCCAAAAGATGTGCATGGTGTACGGTCATTCCTTGGACTGGCGAATTACTATCGGAGAATTGTGAAGGGGTGCTTAGAAATAACCCGCCCCTTCACCGACTTGACGAAGAAGACAGAGACTTGAAATTGGTCCCAACAATGCTAGGAGGCATTTGAAGAATTAAAGAGGGATATGTTGTCGAAACCGGTGTTGGCGCTCCCCGATCTATCAAAACCTTTTGAGGTGGAGACGGATGCGTCAGACTTTGGTTTGGGAGGGGTATTTATTCAAGATAAGCACCCCATAGTATTCGAAAGTAGAAAGTTAAAGGATGTTGAAAGGTACTACTTAGCGCATGAAAAGAAGTTATTAGCCGTGGTCCATTACTTGAGGATATGACGTTATTATCTCCTAGGAGCCCCTTTTGTGGTAAGGACAGATAACATTGTGGTAAGCCATTTCATGTCTCAATTAAAGCTTATCCACAAGTAGGCACGTTGGTAGGCTCTGTTATCGGAATTCAACTTCATGATCGAGTATTGTGTGAGTCCAACAACCAAGAAATGGGATAGGTAGCTGCTCTTACCTCGAGCAAACTTGTTACCTAGTATTGGACCAGATACGAGATATGTTACTGAAAGACGATCCTGTGCAGTCTCTAATTAAATTGATCGAGTAGGGTAAGGCTCGACAATTTTGGGTGGAAGACGGTTTATTGAGGACAAAAGGGAACCGTATCTACATTTCTAAGGGCAAAAAATTGAGAAAATTCCTTATTTTGGAATGTCATAATACCTTATAGGCAGGCCATCCGGGAGCGGAATGCACATGGGTCATACTGAACAGGGCTTATTACTGGCCGCAAATGAGGGATGATGTGGAGACGTATGTCCACACTTGCCTAGTATGTCAATAGGACAAGACGGACCATCAAAAGAAAGTGAGATTATTAGAACTTTTTTCGGTGCCCACAACACTGTGGGAAAGTGTATCCATGGATTATATATCAAGGTGGGGGACTTGGGTAACAACATAGTTGTGGTGGATAGTTTCTCTACATATGTTGCGTTCATCGCAGCTCCCAAACATTTAACGATAGAAGAGACAACTCATCTCTTCTTCAAGCATAACATGAAATACTGGGGACTGACGAAAGATATTATCAGTAATCAGGACTCTCGATTTACTAGCACGTTTTCGACCGAACTTTTCAAAATTTTCGGGTCTAAACTAAATTTGAGTTCGAGCAATCACCCACAATCCGATGGCTAAACTGAGCGTTTCAATTCTATGTTAGAGGAGTATCTTCGGCACTTTGTTCGAGTACTCAGAAGAATTGGGTGAAGCTCCTGGATGTTGCTCAATTGTGCTTTGACTCTCAAAAAAGCTATTCCACAAACAAGAGAGCTTTTGAGATCGTTACCAGGCAACAACCGCTACTCCCTCACACTGTTGATTCCTCGCAAGGTGTAAAATCTCCTCTTGGACGGAGTTTCTCTTAGGAATGAAAACATAATATGGAAATTAATCGTAGTTACCTGGAGAAATCTCAAAAATGGATGAAAAAATATGCTGATATGAACCGCCGCTTCTTAGAATTTGAATTGGGAGATAAAGTTATGGTTAAGGTCCCCGATCTCAGGTACTCCAAATCATCAAAGGGGAGAGATCCTT
Source organism: Lippia alba (assembly GCA_037834125.1). Lineage (NCBI taxonomy): Eukaryota > Viridiplantae > Streptophyta > Magnoliopsida > Lamiales > Verbenaceae > Lippia > Lippia alba. The sequence goes on along the minus strand of JBBMKE010241813.1, from coordinate 7,124 downwards.
GCTTGATGCAAAAATACATTGGACCTATATCCGTCATCAAACACATCGGGAAAGTGGACTATAAGCTAGAGCTACCCCCTTGGTGGAAAATGCACAATGTTCTGTTGGGAATAGTGCGCTAGAAAGCTCATATGCTTTGGGATTTTCCCTATATCATAGACAATCTTTGAATAAAATATGAATGATTATAATCACAGGCGAACACTTCTTATGTGCCATTACTTGTTTTGATTATTTCCATTACGTGTGTATGTTTAGAACTCCCCTAATCTGATGAGCCCGTTAGGAACTTTGTCCTTATGGGAAGGACACATGAAACAAGTTCTTAACTCTATAGGCGAGGATTAGAAACCTCTCCAAGTCAATGAGGCTAACAGACAGTGGGAGTGTCGACTTTACCTCTTTTGAGAATTGCTTATGTAGTTATGTCCTTAAGAAGGATCACCCAGTTTCACGGGGGTGATAAGTGTAGAACCCCGGAGCACAAGGCGCCATATCCCCCACACCGAAGCCCGACACGTGTAACGAAATAGAAACTCCGTACATGCACCAAGCCTCGGCGAACGACAGACAAGAAAAAAAACTCCCCTAGGCTAGGCGGTCTAGACCCTGTACAGAGTGCGCAACAAACAAAGAAACCAAATGTGGAAGCTCAGGATCACACACACATGCAGTGGCCACGGGCCGGAAAATTTAAACACGCAATCACATGCAAACTTGGGCGCCTCAGGCCTCCTTTAAACACAATTACAAGCCCGACAAGGGCAAATTTAAATCATACATACAAGTTCAGAATTTGAATCATAAACTTATACAAATCCCAAAACTACAAAATTAAATACAATGCAAAATGCAAAAGACTACACCTATAAGACTCAAACAAAAGACTCGAAACAACACCGCCGCCTAGCCAAACTCGAGACCTGCACTTGCAAACTCAAATAACAAAAGGGGAAAAAATAAACAACGAGGAGAGATCAGTCCTAAAGACTGGTGAGGGGATCGTGGAAGGGTCGGCCAACCCTAACCATCTATGCTAATAATTGCGGATCGTGAGTTTCACGACACTCACTCCCCGAGGATTCCATCCCCCACTCGCCTCCCGATGGGTTCTGGGTTGATCCTTTCAATTTGAAGACCGTACTAGGGAGTACCCGACGACCCGCTACCATCCCGGGACTCCTTTCATGCTGATCTCCTGGGCCCCCCACAAAATACACAAACAAATCATTTTTCAAAACACTCGCCATTTTCCAAAATCCCACTTACACACACCAACTCTTTGCAAAACCAACAAACGAAAATAGTTTACGTATATATCAAAGGTTTTAAAATGTTGTTAACAAAAGGGCCAATTCCCATAAAATACATATTTAACACATGTATCTAAGTACATATATATAGATAGATCACATGCGGGCTCAAAATTCAGGTGGGGTTTTAGGTCACTTAACTAAAAGAAAGAAAACCTCACCTTGACGACCAAACCGAACGAAACGACTGCCTCCTCAACTAACAAACGAACCTAAGAACAAAACAAAGGATAAAAGACAAACTTAGACTCACAAAAACCAATTTGACGCTCGGCATATGCTTATGAATGCAAATGATGCATAAGAAATGCAATGAAGATGCACTTAGGTTACACAAATCCAACTTAAGTCACAATGAAGTACAAAGCATATATTTCACGTATTTCACACTAAACAAGTTAACAGATGTCATATAAAGGACATATAGGACCATATAACACATTTACAAAGCATACATTTCATACAAGAACCAAGGAAGTACCATTCAAGGTAAACAAATCAAGTATGAATTCATTTAAGCGTATAAAAGAGAATATGATGCACATACGTTCACATCTCACCCAAAAGAATTCCAAATCAAACCAAATTACAACAAAATCAAAGGAACACATATTAAAACACATTAGAATCAAGTTCAAGGCTGAAAAGACACAAGAAAAGTGGAAGAAGAACACAAAAATGGCTTCCGAGTGCAAGTGGGCAAAAATGGACAAATTAATAAAATGCACAAGCTGTACAAAAATAGGTATATCTTGAGATTGAGAAATGAGAATTGAGTTTTATTTACTGGAGATGAAACTAGACACATAGGGCTTTCCAAAAATGTATGGCACGAGTTGTGATTCAAAGCGAGGTGGAAATGGCATGGGCACGATGTTGGGTGAGTGTAGATTGGCCACACCAAAAAGAATTGATTATATCTAACAAACTAGAAAAGATATTGGGGTGATTCAAATTGGAGATTGTTCTAGACTTCAATAGGTTTCTACGGTTAAAATTTCAGCTCAATTGGAGTTCGAATGAAGGGTCAACGAAGCAAAACAAACTCGGACAGAAAATAGGGCAAGTTCCATGCCCGTGGAAAAAGGGCCAAAAAGAGGCATAAACTTCGGGTCCCTCCACACCCGTGGGATAATTTCCCATCACGTGGAAGTCCCCCAGAACCAAAAATGACCCAAAACAAGGTAAAATCGGCTAAGGGAAGGTTAAAACATGCAAGAACACTCCAAACTCATTTAAAACACATTCATAAAGCCAAGAACTCATGCATAAACATATAAGGCATCAAATAGCATCAAAGAAACATGAATTCAAGTCTCACATTCCAAAAGTTCAACCAAAAACGCACATACGAGCACAACCGACGCAATCAACATTCAAGCATGCATAAATGCACCAAATGATCAATTTCTTAGCACCAAAACACACAAAACTACAACCTAGCTCAATAAACTACACAAGCACAAATTGGGGAAGAAGGGTATCAAGGGATCAATGCAATACACCATGCTACAAACTTATAACACACAAATAAAGCCATAAATCAAGTTCTCATGCTGATTTCCACAAACCCATCAAAGCCCTAAATGTCATGAACTTCACCAACTAATTACCAAACATATAAATCACAAATAACTCAAAGATATGCATCAGAGATCATCATATATGCATGTAAAGCTCAAGAATCATAAATTCAAATGTAGTCATCAAATCCTTCAAACCCTTACTATTCACACCCTAATCAATCCATATAATCCCCAATAATATAGCAAGAAATATACACATATATAGAAGCACCAAGACGAGAGGGATTCAAAAATGAACTTACCTTGAAGAGTGAAGTAGAAGATGAAGGATATCTTGAGCTTGTGGATGCACAAAAATGGAGTTGGAGCTAATAGTTCTTCTCTTCTCCTTTTCTTCCTCTTTCTGCATTTTGGGGCTGGAAAAAGATGGAGGAAATGGCTGAAAAGTAAGGGGAAAAAGGGAATAAGAAAAGTCAACAAATAGGTTTTGGGTCCCACAAGGTTTTAGGCATGTTTTAGGTATGTATTAGGCGCGTTTGGTAAAAACTGGGTAGTTGAGGGTCAAAACGAAGTCAAAAAGTTATGGGGCTAGGCTCATTGGATCCAAATCGTCGATTCAAATCCGACAAAGGTGTCGAAACTCGATTCCGAGTTCCCTAGCTCAAGAAACGGATTCCTGAACCTAAGGTGCGCTAAAACAAGTTAGATCCTTTAGGTCCCTTAAAAGCCCCATCAACTTCGGATGGTCATAAAACACAACAAAGGAAACCCAAAACATACAACGAGTACATAATCATGTTCTTAACACATAAAACGCATGAATGGCAAATTATCACAAAAGTTGGAATTTAAACGAGCACATAAAGGTCACGCACGAGAGCATAGAAGTTAAAGTGTTCAATTAAGTCAAGTAAGCTCAAGTAATTCATTTAAATCATATAATAAGCACTTAATCACATTATTAAATAATTAAAAGCACAATTAACACTCTCGTTAGTGCGTACCTGTACGACCGAAAAATCAGGATGTTACAATAAGTGCATAAGTTGATGCGTTCATAATACATAAGGGTGATAGTCACAAAGACTTCATCACTGAGAGTGCCCCACGTGAGAACATTCCTAAATGGGAAAGGAGGTTTCCAGAATCTTTCAGATCAGGAAATATCTCAAATGTCAATGACGTGAAGAATTAATCCTTAGACTTGAGATTCCTCACTGTCTCACATGAGCTAAGTCTGTAATCTTTGATATAGGCTCAAAAGGGTCGACATACAGAAACCCGAATTACGGCTTATGTTAGGATTACACTTGTCATATGAGAATTGTTGGAATCAATAAAGGACCTACACTTGCTGTAGGCAAGATGATCTTTTATTACACAAGTGATTCATATTTCATCCCTAAAATCCTTGCGCAAGGTGGAAAGATCAAGACATCGAGAAAATGGAGTTTTTTGGATTGAGATCAAACAAAATATTGAAAAGAACTTTGTTTTAAGATTTAGATTATTAGGGCTCTCTATATTCCCATGACCTAGATCTTAATCGAGAGATAGGATGGTAGAAGTATTGTATCGAACATAATGTCATTGACTGAAAGGTTCTTTCGAATATACATTCACATTTCGGGTGGGGTCACACATCTGTTGCTAGACTATGGTAGTGTGATATGTGAGGTAATTAATTAATAATGGGTATTAATTAATTAGGCACACTGCTAATTGAAATTGAACCTAGATGATCACACACAAATTCCAGGTTCAAAGGATATTGTTAGAAAGATCAAGTAATTGATCGAAACGAGACCACACGTGTAAAGTACACGTGTGGGAGTCGAGAGCGCGTTTGGACGCGTGGCTTCAATTATGGAATTGAGACATGTGTTAATTAATTTGAAGAATCAATTATTAAGTTCAAATATAATTAATTGCAGAATTAATTGTAAAGCCCAATTATAATTAATTAGAGAATTAATTATAAAATCCCTAATATAATTAATTAAGGAATTAATTATAAAAGAAATTAATTAGAGAATTAATTTTAGCCCATTGGAATTAATTAGATAATTATTCTATGGACTTTGAGTAGAATAAGTAAATAAATAAATATCTTCTATTTATTATTCTATTAAATATTGATTCTAATATGATTAGAATAAATATTAAATAGAATAACATATTAATTATTATTAGAATAATTAATATTCCTAAATAAGTTAGGAACTTCTAGAAGGAATAAGACATCTTATTTTGAATAAGAATCCTATTACTTGAAGGAAAAGAAAAGAGAGAAGAAAAGTCAAAGTTAGAATCCGATTCCAACAAGACTTGTGGAGTTCGAGCCCTAGGCTATAAATAAGCCAAGGGGTTCGAATTCTTGGGGCTTACGCGTGACTGTGATCACGCCCAGACTTCATGGAATTTTGGGGATAATTCTCTTGCTCTCCTTTAACTCATTTCTTATTTCTTTAATATATATGTTATAGTACTAGCATACTCACTGACATGATATGAATCTAGGTTGGTGTTGATTATTACTCTACAAGATTTCTACTTTGGAATCTCGAAATCGATCAAGAAACAGGGATTTCATGACTCATGAAAAGCATTTGAGGGCAGCTCAATATGCTTCAAGAAAGCTTCAATTATGTAAGTTTCTTGATAATCCCTACGTTACAGTATGAGAATTGCAAGACAACTGTGACGCCCGAAGCTGCGAGCCACCACATCCCCCGTACCATGACCTGACACGAGTAACGAAATGGAAACTCCGCACATGCATCAAGTTATAGAGAACGTGTGACAAACAAAAACTAACCTAAGCTAGGCGGTCTAGACCCTAAAACAGAGCGCACCATACAAACAAAACAACACATGTGGAAGCACCATGATCATCACTCACACGTGCAATGGCCACGGGCCAACGAAATTTAAACACACAAGTCACATGCAGACTTGGGCGCACAGGCCTCTTTTAAGATATAATTGCAAAGCCCGACAAGGGCAATTTAAAACTTATAAATTATCCAGAATATCGAATCGTAATCTTATATAAAATTTTACATACATTCCAAGTTATAAAGACGTAAATTGAAGATGTAGAATGCAAAAGACTCAAACGTCCAACTCTAAAAGAAAACCGCCGCCTAGCTCGATTGAAACCTGCAAGCTAAAAAGTTAAAAGGAGAGGGTCAGTCCACCGACTGAGTGAGGGGGCTGACGCACACCCATACATGTATACATATAAAGCAGAGCATATATTAAAAGAAAGATTATGAATCGGGAATAGGGTTTTGCATACCAAAATCATTTGCAAAGCATACTTATACTTATCATAACAAGGCTTAGTATAACATAATTAAAAGCTCCTATCCCGTTACATAATCAACATAACAGAACGTAAACTTATACCGGGCAAGTACGGGTTTCCACCAACTCCTCTAATATATAAACTTATAGCGTAAATCTTAAATCAATCATTCCCCATCAATGGTGTTCGGGAGTCAAACCCTTTCCACCTACTTACATATGTACAAGGGGTAGCTAACCCACAGTGTACTCGGAGCGCCACGCCTAATCAACCTCCTGGAATCGAGCGTGATGCTACGAATGGGAATCATGCACAGGCTCAACCCGACGGCCCTTGCCTACCGGGCGTCCTTACCCACAATTCCCTGGGCCCAACTTACATACCATAACAAATTCTCATATTTCAGGGCTTACCTAGCTTACAATTTATCATAACTTAAACAATACATAACTTACGTACCTGATCGAGCATGCCTTACCTTGCCACTTAGCATATGCTATTAATGTACCTCTCCGTGACATCCTAATCCCGAGCTAGCTTGAAGACACACGGTTTGGGGTATAGCCTCATTACAAAACATTTCAAGCTTACATATGCTCGTACATATAGTTCAAAAACGTTTAATCGAGTAACAAAACCATACACATATCTTATACAAACACGTATCTATTATATAAATATAATAGGATAATCACATGCAGGCTTGAAAATGAGCACATAGAGTTATAGGTCGCTTTAACTAAAAGAAAATCATAAAACCTCACCTTACACCGACGAGTCCAAAAGCAATACTTGTGATTTACCCCGGAATCAACACGGACCACGAAACACCACCCTGTGTTGGAAAACAGAATCAGAAAAGCAGCGGAATTTAAAAAAATTTTCCAACAAAAGGACCGGGGCTCGCAATCGTGAATCCAAATTCGTAGTGTTAGAAACTTACTTTCTAAATAATCTCTCTTGAAGCGTTACAAG